>QGMG01000266.1:0-38605 GCA_007825325.1 Lachnellula cervina | reverse complement strand
GATGATGGGATGGAGAGGGGCGTAGGATAGGGGAAAAAAGGGGAAGAAGAGAGAAGAAAAAGGAACAGAAACAGAAACAGAAACAGAAGAGAAATGGATGAGGTTTCACTGTATATATTCATAGCGCAAACATATCTATTCAAACAAACCAGCATCTATCTATCTTCCAATTCCACCCCATCATCAACAACCCCATCCGTCTCCGTCCCATCCATCATATAACTCGTCGGCCCACTACCATTCCCTCTCACCGGCGACCTCAACTCCTCCTGCGCCCTTCCACCCCCAATCTTTATCCTCCCACGACTAACATTATGAACCTGCTCACTAACCCACCCAGCCCCCTTCTTCAACACGCCCCACAGCCTCTCCTGCCCCTCAACCAAATGCCGATCATCCCTCGGATTCTCGCTAGCCTCGACCTTGAACTGGTACTTCAGACAGTCCTTTATCGTCACGAGGCCGGCCAGCTTGCCGTGGTATTCGATGAGGATGACGCGGGGGCCGATCTTGCGGAAGAGCTCCATTACTGTTTCGAGCGGGAGGCGCGGGTGGACGGTCACGGGCGTGGCGTCGATGAAGCGGGAGAAGTCGACGGCCGAGGAGGCCATGCCTTCGAATGTCGCAGCGGAGGTTGGTGTCGTGGGGTTCAAGGAGGCGGGGGGACTGAAGTAGCATTTCGCTATTGGGCTGATGGAGCGGTCGCGTTTGACTCTGTCGATGGCGTAGCGGAGCTCGGTGCGGCCAATGTAACCTACTAGGATTTTCGAGGTGCGGTCTTCCACGATGGGGAAGCCTTGGTACTTGTCTTCGCGGAGGAGTTTCTCGACGTCTTTCATGGCGAGGCCTGTCGTTGGCAGGAAAGTGAGATCGCTGGTCATGACTTGCGAGACGGGAACACCAAAGGTATGTTCTTCTTTGTTGTCTAAGAAGGGGAAACCGTTGAACCAGATCATGCGGTCTGCAATACCGCCTTTGCCAAAGGTTTCGCTGACTGCTTTGGTGACGCCGACAACGATCATTGTGGGTAGGATATATGTGAGGGCCCCGGTAAGCTCAAACATAATGACAACGACGGACACTGTGATATGCATGATACCACTGAGCGCTGCTGCTGCTCCTAAGAACGCATATGTCCCAGGCGTAATACACGGAACATCTGGCTGGCAGGCCGAAAAGAATACGGAAGCTGGATAAGCCTCGTGGAGTGCTTGAACCAATATCCCAACGGTTCTGCCAAACGAAGCTCCAATGGCCATGGATGGTACAAAAATACCAGCTGGCACTTTGCAGCCATATGAGATGATGACGAGGAACACTCGTATAACTGTCGCCAAAGCTAGGGAGAGGACCATCCTCCATCTATTTTTCTTGTCACAAATCCCATTGTAATCTTCAGCCCCCTCACATTCCAAGAACAGAATTTCCATGCTCTCAGTCATATCTATCCTGAGAAACATATTTGGATAACAAATAATGGCAGTCCCGGTAGCCAATAACGTTGCTTCCAGCACGGCGTATTTGGTGAGGTACTTCTTTCGAAACGCTTGCGCTCTTAAATTCCATTTTATGACAAAAGCTCCATAAAGTCCTCCAAATATGCCAATAATTATGTAGAACAAGACTTCGAAGAAATGCCACGTTCGGTCGTATCGAACTTGAAACATGACCAACTGGCCGGTTCGAAAGGGATTCATCAATGATAGAGTGGCTGTCGCGACCAGCGCGCAGAAGTAACTCCTCCACATCGTTTTCAGGGGAAAGTACGATGACATTTCTTCGAGCGAAAATAACACTCCTCCAATCGGGCTACCGAAAGCTACGGCTACTCCTGCTGCAGCACAAGCACTGAGAATTTCTCTCGTCTTTGCAGCATTTCGTTTGTACTTTTCAAAGAGTCTTGAAATGACATTGCCGGTACACACGGCATAATGGACACTCGGTCCTTCCTTCCCGACTGATAATCCCGATGCAATTGCAAGGGGAAGGGCAACTGATTTGATGACCAGAGTCCTGAAGCCAAGGAATCCTTTCATAACAAAACCAGCTATGATGCACTTGATTTCTGATATCCCGGATCCTGCGGCGTATGGTGCAAATGACCTTACTAGACTAGCAGAAGTGAGTGCAAATATTGTCTAGTTCTGTTAGTCAAGTCGGGAATGTTTGGGGAAGAACGTACAGCAAACATGATATACAGCACATAATTTACGGGGGCAAAAGAGCTCCATCGATGCCAATCATCGCAACCTATATCCTCTCAGCCAAGACCTATCCAACCCAGTATTTGCGCCTACCGTTATCCTCTCCCCAACAACAAAAGCTCTCATTCAAATAAAAAGCGGTTTTGCAGTAGCCAAGCTTCACATCTGAAAGCCATTCCGTTATAATATTGAGGATCGCAGCATTCAGTCCAATGGCCGCTCCAATCAGAGTAACCACAATCCAGCCTTGCGCCGCCTCGTAAGATTCCCATATCTTATATCTCCAGCCAGCTCTGCCCCCTCTCTCGAAGAAGCCCGCAGTTTCCTTCCGTCGAATCTTCCGGCGCATCTGTTCCTTGGCGGCATCTTGGACCCAATCTGGAGCAGGAATTAATCGAGCGTCGCAACTAAGATACTTCTGGAATTACCTATTGTTGTAAAGTCCTTGCCAAAAATTAGCATCCATCTCCCAATATCTAGAGCATGGAATGGGCGCGCATACCTCATATCTCTTAATCTCCTCAATCTCCTCATCTATCTGGTGCTCCACAACATTGGGCGTATTTCTAGCCTCGCCCTGCTCGGCATTCGAGATCGCAAAGGATAGTCGGGAGGAGACGGACGGACGTCGATGAACGCCGGGCGTGGGCACATTGAACGAGGACGATCGGGAGTTCATGGCCCTATGCGCTGCGTCGTCATGTTTATGTTGTGGTGGTGTAAAGTATCCAACAAGCCGAGTGATGATGACCGCCTTGGAGCTACTATATCAAAGCTGTTGCTGTTGACATCTGAAAGACGCGGCCGCTAGCGTATTTTGTCGACCGAGACTGAGTATATATCCCCCCTCCCCCTCCCTATTCACACCAAGCATTTGCATTGGCGATATTATTTGATTATTGCCGAAGTTTAGCAATTTGGGTATATAGCTTGAAATAAGCACATTTTTTCTTTAACGGGGTACCAATGAAGTACCCATTTGGGTATGGATTCGTTCACAAACCGTATGACACTTATACCGGATTTTCTGTCTTGGATCCACTTGGCTCGACCTAAAAGCGTGTTTGCACCTTGGGCGGCTGTCGATCATAGCGGTGCCGCTTGTTAGTTTTCTTTTGTATTTTTTTACTTCGATTCTCTTTGATTAGATATGTTAGCTTTATGTATATTTTTTTGGGCAATTTTTGGAGCCTCATTTTTTGGTTGAAAGGGGGGTGGTAACCGAAGCTCGCTACTTCAATGTAAACATTCACCGCTCGCTCTCGCCATACTCGAATTGCTTTGAGGTTGATGAACTTTTGAAATTTCCTATATCGATGAGCAAGATTGTACGCGTAATTTAAGGGTACTTAATTCCTAGAAACCTCATTTTTGACAAGCGATGGTGTTAAGTATTTCTATCACGCTCAAGACGACACCAAGCCATATACATGTATTTTCCTACTCTTCACACCGGAGCTTGGCCTCATCCTTTGGAAAACATCGTCGAGATATACAGTAGAGGCATTGTCTACAATCTGCCCTTGACAACCAACAAACTCCCAAGTTCCAACATCCATCTCAACCTCCCTGGTCCACAATTTGGAGTGGCATACGCAGCATACTCATCCTCCACTAACAGCCTCGACAAAGCATTCCACATACTAGTAAATCCCAGGTCATTTCCATACCTATTCCTATTCGTCTCATGCGGCCTAAGCGCCGTCATCCCCGCCGAGAGCGTATAATCTGTCAAGTTACTTGCAGATAGTCCTATTTTAAGATTATGACCAAGCCGAATAGTATCGTAACACCTTAAACGCGAAAATATGAATTCCTGCACTGCTATTACGTGCCGAGTACATGGAGGATCGCGGCAGGATCTTATACAGGAAAGATGATTTGCAATAATATATCATACACGTTCGCAGATTTGGGGATGACAGGAAAAAGAATAGGGAAGGAATATAATTTACTCGAACATTGTCTCGTATCAGCGAGCTATATGTGCTCTAAAGTTGAAAATATCGCGTTGAAATACAGTGCTTAAAGCTCACGACATAGGTTTGGTTTGACTTGTGTCTTTTAAAGCAACGAAAACCTGGAGAGAGGGGAATAGATGGCTTCTTGTATTCCACAAACAATCTTGGTTTGATATACTTGGGTCTCTGAAAGGAGCTTTACTTTTTGACTCCCGTGCTCCGGGCTAGACAGCATATGAGACTTAAATTACCTATGCCTGCACCGGCAGACTCATGTTCGGACGCTCTCAAGAAATGAATCAGAAACACCTCCATTTTCCTGCCTTTTGTGGGTTTACAGACCCAATGTTGTACACAGTCAAGTCCAGGCCATTCCTGATTGTCGACATGCAGACCACAAGATACCCAAAGCCTTTCACTCTTTCAAAACGAATGTCCAGAATTATTCACTGTCCCGTTGGTGGTTGGCATTGATGGCCTGCGCGCATGACGCGCATTGTGGACAGCAGCCTCACTCCCTTCGCTACCCCATTGCGGGAGAGATCCTTGCCTTGGCCTTGGTGGATTCTTCGCAGCAATCTGTGTAAGACCGAATCGATTAGCATTGTTTCATCTTCTCGGGGGATTCCATAGTATTGCGCCAAGTTGTCAAAGTTTGGTCACCCACCTTTTCTTCTGGGGTCATTGGAACAGGAGTCGCATCTAGCCGAAACATCTTTCCCGGAGGACGCGTAGGAAGCGCAAGTGCTTCTGCTTTGGCGATACGGCCAGCCCAGTGCAAACGTAGCCTCAGCAAGGGTGGCTCCCTCTCTTTGCCTTTCCCTGCGAGAAATTTCAGGGGAAAGTCGACTTCCTCTATAGAAACATTAGCAACATTGGACAAGGAATCACAATGAAAATAGACAGCTGATCCCACTGGGCGTGGGCAATCGTTGTGAATCTGACTCACCGTCAATCCCATACAACAAACTTCTGTTTGCAAAGTTCGCCTCAACTCCTGGGACGAATGAGCAGAAAATCCTGTATTTGCATAACTGCGTATCAATCCCCGCCACCCGATCATACAACTCAAAATCAACCAACTTGGACTGGCTGGAGATTTCGAACGATAATTTCTTGTTCCATACTGGATGTTGCGTTGCCTTTGAGACGTCCGTTTTGAGGTCAAACGTCCTCAAGTAGCCGCCAAATTGGTTTGGACCGTAATGTACCATCTTAACCCAAGTATTCGAGGTTCTGAAATTCGACTTTGGTAACTCCGAAGCACTTACAACGGTTAACTCAATCGAATCCTTTTGCTCGCTTCCGGAAAGTATCATTTCTGATCTCTGCCACTTTTCCAAAGCTTCAAGTGCTCCCTGACGAATCATAGGGCGTGTCGAGTACCAGTTTCTGCAATGATATGCAGCAGATTCGATATTATCCCAGGCCGCTAGCTGCTTTTCTACAAAAGCTACTCGCGTGCTCATGTGGTTGTCTTTCCATAAGAATTCTATTTGTTCCTACAACGTTAAAAGTAGCGTATTAGCCTTACTTTCACAGGATTCTGAGACACACTTGTTGAGAGGCCCCGAAAACATGGTATAATAGGAAGTAGACAAATCTTACCACTGGGGCTGAAATGTAAGTCCGTCCTGGGAATACTAGAGAGATTGCTTCTAGAAACCCCATGATGTAAGTGAGAAGCAGGTAGTAACTCTTCCTACGGCAAGATATCGTTAGTTGTATTTTGGGAATCATCAAGGCGTGAACGACTCAAGAATTATTCAAGTGAACTTAGGAGGCACATTTCTGCAGGCTTGGCAGAAACCTCATCGCAACTACTCTCACAAATAAAGTGAAATATTTTGACCAACTTACTGGGCTAGTTCAAACTCTCTATCCGGGAAGGGCAAACGCGCGTCTAGCACTACAGCCGTACTAAACTCGAAATCTAGTACATCCAAATCACTGAAGTTGTCGGCACCCGATTTCTGATCTTGAAGCAAGTCAAATCTGGATAGAGCAGTGGACATTACTTCCAGTCCTTGTAATGCTTCATGGGCTGCCATAAACGAGGAATTAGCTCCAACTCAAATAACAGCTGGATATGGGAGAAGGATTTAGGTGTTATGGGGAACTTTTGCAGGGTTTTGAGACTTAAAGAAGAGGTTCTATAATATGCTTATCAACTAGATAATAGAATGCCAATATCTTACCAACTCCAGAGTTCATGTTCTGTTTAAACGCAGAAGACGTCCGCAATAAGCGTTTCAGCCGCTCTATCTCGTTGACACATCTTGGTGCTGTCTCGTATGCCATCGCCGTGAAAGAGTCAGGAGGCATTATTGGAATAATGTCTCTCGAATCTTCGAATCGTGCCTGGACTGACTTGGGCAACCATGAAGTCGGATGGGGTCCCAATTCTGGATGTAGTTTTCTCTTCAGCAGTCGGACATCAGTGTCAGTAGCTATTGCCGTTTGAATGAAATGTGAGAATTCGCTATCGATTATTGGTTGGTCGTTGTCTTCTTCGAAAGTGTACGGCGGAGGCTCCGCCTTCGAAGACGTGGCGATAGGCTCATCGGTAGCAACATTTCTCGCCATCTCATCCATAATCTGCACCTTTTCTTCGATGGGGTTTCGTTCTTCTCCGGGATCATAGTCTGGAAGCTCTTCGTCTTCCACCTTTTCTACGTCCGCAACGTCTTCCGCATCTTCCGCGTCTTCTTCTATTTGTTCTAGGGAGTTCTCCTTTAGCCAATCACTAATAAAAAAGAACTCTTCCTCGATGACCTCTTTTGGAAGGCCGAGCTTCTCAAGTTGGGCCTCCAAGACTGACCATTCCGTGACGACTGACTGTTGAGAGTTCGTGGATTGCATTTCACCGATCATTTGTGATAATATTTCTACCATCGTTTTCTGTCGATCCCTGGAGTGGGAAGGATTAACAACATCCTGAAATCAATGGAAAGCGTGATTGAGGAGTTCCGGGTGCGCCACTAAGCACGGTCCCTGTTGACTCTCCCATCTTGGAAGTTCTTGAAGTATCAGGTGATTTGAAACTCCGGATTGATAGGATTAACTGATTTCTATTGAAGATTGAGGAGGATTTGGAGTACTGGTGAAGGAGGATAAAAAAGACCGTCTTCCTAGGGACCGATTACGAGGATCTTGTAGGATCAAACGGTATGGTGAGAAATGACATACCTTCGTAGAAGCTCAACGAAGCCCGAAAGCGTATTAGCTGGGTCTAAAACTTTGCTTTGAAGTATTTTAAAACGATCATGACTTATATCCGACCTCGCAGTAGTCAGCGCAGCTTCCAAGCTCGATAGAGCATTGTGACACCAGCTCTCAACATCCCGGAGGGCTTTTCTATTGCTGATGGAAAGATCTCCGGTTTGGAGATGGTCGTCGATCAAATGCAAGGACCCTATCATGGAAAGAATTTGACCGCAGATGGGTTGGAGTTGAGCAGAAGCTTTGAATAGTAATCGGTAATCCTGACGTTGTTTAGATTGATCCTCATCAAATAGGCAAGCACGATGAAAATACCTCCCAGGCTCTCTCTATTACACCTTCCATCCTACTTGTCCGAGCCTTCCCGAAAGGAGAGGCTAGAGTCATATTGACTATAACTTGCTGTCGCTCGAAAATTATGAGTACCGGTCGGTCGGTAGTCTAGAGTTTGAGGTATATTTATACTGTACTGTACTGTACTGCCGGCTGACTGCCGATGAGCGAATCCTCCTACACAGCCACACGTACGTAATGATACGATATGTCTCAGAGATGGCTATTGGACCAAAATGACTCGGCTTTTCAGTGCTGGTCTGTTGATTTGTTGGAAATTGGTGGTGTTTTCAATTTACTCCCTTTGTCTCAGAGCGCGAGCGAGCGATGGTTGAGCTGAAAGAAAGGAGAGGAGAGCGGGCCGGTGCGAAAAGGAGGGACAGTTTCGTCACCTGACCCGGCCCACCCATTGTTCTACCTCGCGACGCGACCTCCCCTTGATTTGTCTCTTCACGCATACCAAACGAAGAGAATCAACAACGAGCCATCAAATACAACAGGTATGTGTCACTAAATCAGAATCTCTCTAAAGCCGTTTCAAGAAAATGGAAATGAAAATGAACTGTAGCTGACAAGCCCCTGTAGCCAGTGACACCAAGCTACCTGACTCGGATCACACCCATCACATATTGGAAAGCCTCAAAACTCTTCTCCCAGGCCGAAAGTAAAGTAGGTCTATTTCATACTTGGAAGTCATTAGTTCTTTTTAACTCCTGTCTTTCTACGTGTACTTTGTCTCCCCTCAAAGTACCTCTAGCTAGCCTAAGTCTAACAATTTCTGGTTCAAGCGCTATATATTTTATATTGACCCTTCGTTTTTATCCCAATACTGCCGACCTCTGTACTCCCTTTTCTTTATAAATCGCTGAAGCGCTTCATATACTTGAATAATTGCCTTTCTCAAAATCCTACCACAGTTTCACGCGTACACTAACTCAAAGCTCCAGACTTCATCAGCCATATTCCGCCACCGGGCTGTTAATACCCAGAAGATTCCAACAGCACCTTGAATGTGTCCCAGTCCTTTTCTCTTTCAGCCACGATGCCTTACAACACAACCGCGATTCCCCCTCGACGGGAACCATCTGGCTCTACCCAGCTTCCCTGTACGTCTCAAGCCTTTTTCCTTACATCACCTAAATTCTAACAAAGACAGTATCGAGAGTAAGAAAAATGATAATGCAAGACCAAGACATCGCCGTCTGTGCAAATAGCGCCGCCTTCGTCCTCACCCTCGCAACGGTACGACCGACCGCCAATTCCCACATCCATCCCATCCCATCCATCCCAACTCAAACTGACTCAGCTTAGGAACTATTCATCCAATACATGGCCGAACAAGGCCACAACGTCGTCAAGTCCGAGAAGAAGCCCCCGTCGTAACATCCAATACCGAGACCTATGTACGTCCCCCTCCCCTCCCAGAATTCTCCCACCTTCCTCAACTTCTAACACCCCTCCCCTCCCAGCAAAAGCCGTAGCGCAACTCGAGAATCTCCAATTCCTCGAAGATGTCGTCCCGCGCACCGTCCCTTTCAAGGAGATCAAAGCCAAGAAAACCTCAGTAGCGGGGCCCAGCCACTCGCTAGCGAATGGTGAGGGTAGTAGCGGCAATGTTGAGCCTGGTCAGACGACGCTTGATAGCAAGCAATTCTCGGTGGCGAATGGTACTAATGGCGATGCGGAATCCGTTGATGATGGTGATAACGATCCGAATACGCAGTTGGAGATGGAGAGTAGGGGTGCAAGATTGAGTACTGGATCCGCTGGTTTGAATGGTCAGGAGGATGTGGAAATGAGCTGATGACTTGGCACCTCGCTGTATTTATATTGACTATTAAGGAGCTAGCTACATGCATGTTTCGGGTAGGAAAATGGATTCATGAATTTTGCATTCTATATTTGGCAAATTTCCTGTGCTTTTATAAAAAGCTTACTTTATACAAGGAGCTTGCTTGCAAAGTAAACGCCTGTACTTTTCGTTACCAACCCAAACGCCATTGATATGCAGTATATCTGTCAATCTACCACCCCTCATGAGACATTATTCCTCCATAGCATCATCTCCCTGAGCCGCAACCGGAACACGTCCTTCATTAAGCTCCCTCTCCAAACGCTGGATATCCTGCAGACTCTTCGCGTTTCTAATCAGCTCCTCCACCTTCTTGCGCTCCTTGTCTGTGAGCTTCACGCGGTAGTTCTTCGATGTTGCCATGGCAGAAACACCGTTTGCGGAAGGCGTGTCGAAAGTCTTTGACTTGACTCCCATAATCTTGCAAGGGAAAGTTAGTTTTTTGCACGCATAGTATCGGGGTGGTGGTAAACACTGACCTTTGAAGCTAGGATAGAAGGCTCTTTATGTGTCCCAAATATCTCCTTCCCCTTCTCCCGCTCCGCATCTTTAACCTTCTTATAATCCAAAAAGCGCACTGTAGGACATCTCCAAACAACCCAAGTACGATAATGCTAAACACCCCTAGTCAGCCCACGCCTATCAATCCATCCATCATAATACTCTCACACACAACAACAACAAAAAAGAACCACAACATACCTCTTTCCTCGTCACCGGATTCTCACTCAACACCAGATGCGTCAGCACCGTAAACGTAGACAGCACATCCAGATCAGCCAACTCGGCAAAATTATTCGCGTGCAGCACCAGCGTCGAGAGGTTCGGCAGGGAGTTCGCGAGCGTGGGCTGGATACTCGAGACGCGGTTGCGCGCCAGGAGAAGCGTTCGTAACCGTGGGGAGAGCGGGAAGTTCCCTAGCATCTGGATATCGTTGTCGGTAAAATCGATGGCATCGTGAGGCTATACACACATCCATCTTGTCAGTCAAATATATCCCTAACAACCAAAACAAAAACAAAAGTGAAATGGAGTGCGTGGGGAAAAAGAAGCAACTTACGCCAGCAACACCCAAGTTCTCAATAGCTGGGATCTTGTGTCCTGCAGTTCCAAAGATTCGATATCAACGCAGCTCGCCTCAAAGTGTAGTATCATGTTCTTTTCAGCAGGTACGCACCTCGTAGATCTAGTTCTCGCTCTTTGAGCGGGTTGAGGTAGGAAAGGGACGTTTGGATAAGCTCTGTTGTGAGCCTCATAGTGACCTAGTTACCTGCAGTTCCGTGTTTACTTTCGAATTAAAATGAGGGTATGGGATCCAGCTGGCATGAATTTGGGCGCTGTGTCTTGTGGATTGGGAGGGGAGAGACGAGGCTGAAGATGTTCCCCTCTATCATTTTTCGAGGTTCGAAATATTTAGGCTAGTTTTCGCACTAGCTCGAATTACAGTAGCTTGCCTCTACGTCCGAGAAAAAGTAGGTGGAATGAAGTCACGGGTATACACCAAAAATCGCCAAAAATCGGCCTGTGCACGCAAGTTCATTCCACCTACTTTTTCTCGGATGTAGAGCTTGCTAGCACGCGCACGCGCACCAGATGAATGGAAATGTCAATTACAGTTCTATTTAAATTTAAATACTTTATCTGATTAATCTAAATGGGGCGCTTTCCCCATGGCATATAGAGCTATTGGTCTTTCAGACCTAGTAGCGATGTTTACAATCACATTCAAACCCGCCTACTGTGTCTGATCCTGACGCCGCTATGTATGAATCCCTTCAGACGCCTTCCAAATGCTTCCCAATTTCTCACTGGAATATAAATACAACGCCTGACCTATCTACCGAAACAAGCATTCCATAAGGCAATTCTAACAGAGCAATGTCGAGAATGGAATCCAAGTGTGATCTCAGCAACTGTTGCTGTTGAAGGGAGATCACAGTAGATCTCGGAGGTTTCGTACTAGACACTTTGCTGGTACCTGAAGTACGGGAGCCAGCTGCAGCGTTGGGTGCGGTTGGGCCTGGTCGTGGGATGCGCTCAGTATTCAGTGTTAGAGAAGCTGTTGGGTGTGCAGCAGTAAAGGATGGCTTCGCCTCTTCAGCATCTAGTCCACTGACTACCATCGAATTCTCGACACGGGAAAGATCCCAGAATCGGATCTTTTTATCTGACCCTCCTGTAATGAGGAACCCATGCTTTGACTCTCGAGAATCATCGTAATTGTCCGTCCCCGCTAGCATGGCACGGATCCCACGGTCAGAGTTGCTTGACCCAGTGGGTTCCAAAGCTGTTGCGAAACGTCCCAACATGCCCTCCGGACGGTCTTCGTCAACTGGCCAAGGCTCGTAACCTTTTGGCCCGTCTCGACTACCCCCAGCACGATAAACTTCTCTGCATTGAGTCTTCTCAACATCCCAAACAGAGACTTCTCCTTGTCCGCTACCACCAGCAACACATACCCATCTCCCTCGACCTCTAGTAGGATGTATGGACATGCGGTAGATAGATGTAGCACCTGGAATGCCCCAACCCTTTAGGCGAACTTTGAAGCGCAGGTCCCAAAGGTCGAGAACACCATGAGACGTTCCTAGCAATATCCACTGTCGCTTTTTGTCAATGACAAAGCATGTCGGGGTTCCATGATGCACTGGGTTGTCCAAGGTATAGAGAACGTCCATCGTCCGTAGATCTATTGCCAGCACTCGAGATCGATTTGTAGCAATGATCAAGGTAGAAGTTGTCTCGATCTTGAAATGATCTGACCATACAGCCATCTCACCTTTGGGAAGCTGATACTCTCGCAACAATCGAAGCTTGCCGTATCGCATCGAGCCGCCGCTTTGGATACAATCGACCCGGACCACGTTGATTGTGCCATCGCTTGCACAGCTGATAAAAGAGTGGGTATGCTCGACGAAACACAAAGCGGTAATCTTCGCGTCGCTGGCATGCTTGTGAGTTTGGCGAGATCGGTGAGCTATGTTGCGCTCAAGTCTCCCGGTATCCCAGACCTTTACACAACCATCATCACCTCCGGTGAGGAAGAAGACGTGGTCAGGTGCAACTGCTATATGGCGCAGAGGCCCCGTGTGCTCAGAGAATGTGGCAACCAGAATGCCTTCGGGCTTCCACGGTCGATCTGAAGACTGACTACTGCTTTTATTAATCCCCTTCCGTCGACTAGAGGGTGTGATCATTGGCCCAAACGCTGCGACATCATTTGGATAATTGTCCACATACATCGCATCGAGCATTTTGAGTATACTTGGATCATTACCAGAGTAAGTATGAGCGCCTCTGAACCTAATCGTGTCTTGAGCGGCCGTCTCCTTTTCTTTTGCCAATGCCAAGGCGGAAGATTCTACTCCAGGATTCGAGAATGGCCCCTCTACCTTGCCAAAGGCGTTGGTTGAAGTTGTGCTAGTCTCAGCTACAGTCTTAGTTGTGTCTCTGCGATTCATCAGGTTTATTGCACTAGGTCGATGCTTCATTCCGCGAATGAGTTCCCTGGAATTCACGCTCGATGCAGTGTCAGGCAGTGAACCGCCTTCATCGTCACTATTCTTAGCCGTGCCATTTGAGGTTGATTGTCTCCGAGAGTCTGCTGCTGTTCCCGGGATATCCAATTCTCGAGGGCTTGGAGAGAGCAAAGGTGATGCTGGCGTAGGGGATTGAGTATCGCGCCCATTAGAAGCGACTGGTGAAGTCCCACCTGGGGTGCTTAATCGGGCTTTGTGGCTGTTGTATGCAGAGCGCCGTCTTTTGGCGATAGAATCATCTATTGTCATCGATGCATCGAGCAAAGCGTCTGCGATGGTATGCGGCGCCTGGTCATTCCCTTGCAAAGCCTTCTTGGCTTGGAGTTTCGGCTCCTCTATGGCATGCTGGTCGTCAAACATGACAGTTTGGGGGGTGATGCCAATACTGCGAAGATTAATAACATTATTAAGGTAAGTTGCGTGTTGAGAAGCGTCGCGGGCTTTGGAGGGAGCCAGACGCCATACGTATTCTCTTAGGCAAAGCAGTTTGAAATCATCTTCATGGCTGAGGCCCATATTTCTAAGTTTTGACAACCATTGCTCATCCTCTTCATTTTTCGGTACTTTCTGGAGAGCGTGATGGCCAAGATCTTTGGCCGATATAGTGGGTATTAAGCTGTTCGAATCGAAAGAGAAAGTGCGGAGTTGGTTTACAGGCTTCCAAAAGATTCCCCTGTCGACCTTCAATGCCCAAGTTATGGACAAGTCAAGAACTGCCCTCGACATAGGTTTCTTCAGATTGTCGAGGACTCCAATTTCCGAGAAATCTTTGATAGAAGTCTTCAAGTATGGCCTAATTAGTGGCAGAATAATGCAATGATTGTCCGCAACAGACAACCATAGGGTCGCAGCTGAAAGAAACATTGCTGCGGCCTCGCGAATCCAAATGTTGGGATGCATCGTGAAACGTCCCACGATGTCGACAAGTTCCCAGGTCTTTGATCGCTGGAAGAGGCCCAACTCTGCCATACTTGCAAAGGAATGCAAAACTCTCTGTACAACAAATTCTTCTGCATCTGTCAGAGCTTGAACCATTAACGGTAGGATGAACTCCTCCAGACTGGTACCGCCGAGGAAAGTGGCAACTCCAACGATGGTCTCAAAAAATGCGCATTTTAACATCCAGTTTCGGTCGTTGAGATATGTGTTCAAGTGGCTCAGAATGATATCGTTCGAATCCGCGGTTCCGAAGAACATGCAAAGCTCAGGAACAGAGCCGAGAAAGGCTCTTTTGACAGCCGAGTCACTATCAGTGATCAGAGCTTTTGTGTGGCTTTCAAATACTTCGATGAGCTCTGCTCGGGTATTATCAAAAAGTCCCTGAAAAGAAGCATCACCATTGTTCCCATCCTCTGTCTCAGGGTCCGCGGTGGGAAGGGAACCATCAGCTCTTAAAGTAGCTACCATGTCGAGAAATCGGGAGGCAGAACTCGCCAGACTACCCAAGGAAGCAGCATATGTGGCTCGAACTAGAGACCCAGGTTCCGAAGGAGAGCCCGGGAGAAAAGCATTCATACGGGGTAAAATGTATTCGGGGAATACGTGGGCGTTTACTGGCGATACGACAGTCACAAGAGCCATAAGTTGTGTCAGCGAGCGAATGGCCGCTATCCTCACAATGTCCGCTTTGTCGTTCAAAAGCGAAACAAAGTATGGCAAGACTCTATCAAGTTTTGCTTCATCTGTGAGTCGCTCTGAAAAAGCCAACAAGATGTCGCAGGCCCGTACTTTGGCGGTTGCTCGAGCAGTGTTTCGAAGAGAAGATACAACCAAAGCTAAAAATATGAGCGTCCCATCATCTGTTGGCTTTTTACCGCTAGTCAGGGAGGCTTGGTGTTCATTATTTGGGATATTGAGATGGACCGGGAAAAGCTTCAAGCCAGGCCCATTTTGAGAAGGGGTATTTGCGGCTTGTTTTTCGTTTCCGTAGCCCAAAAAATAGGATATTTTGTCAAAATCGAAGTATATTCTGTCTATTCGCTCGTCTGCCTCTCCCAAATTTGCGGAAGCTCCAGAAATAGGTGTCCTTCCAGATGATGGATCCGTGATTAGACCCATATATTGATGGAGGAAACTGTAAAAGTACTCCGGAAATATGCTGTCCTTAAAGATATCCAGACAATTTTGTGCCGAATATCTGGATTCCGGATCAAGTGAGATCATGTGTTTTACCATCTCTCGAATATTTTCGTCCCCAATGCGATTGAGGTGCGTGAAAACAGGGTCATATTCGCGTTTTCGGTATTTGTACAATTGGCTCAGGTTGAAGATAGGTGTCTCAAGAAACAGTTCCGCGATCACACAGCCGGCACTGAACACATCCATAGCCCATGTAATTGAAGCCTTGGGATCTAGGGTCTCATCCGCAGCTCGAAACCGCTCCGGCGCAAGATAGCATGTTCTTCGTCCGGCAGTATCGAAGAAGTAGGAGAAGTCGGCGGGGTTATCTTCTGGTAAGTGCGTAGGCTTGAATGACGACGAGAAGTCAGACATGTATAGCCAATTCCAGGAGGTAACCAAGGTGTTTTCCGTCTTGATATCACCGTGAAATATGTCCCGCGCATGACAGTCGCGGAGGCCGCAGAGGAGCTGGAAAGCAAGCCATTTCTTTTCGATATCTTCTAGGAAGGGGCGTGTGCTCATGCGATCGTAGAGAGAGCTATGTAGGTACTGCCGAACGAGAAATCCGTTCGTCTCGGTCTCCACGATTCGCTGGTAAGCAAGGGCATTGGGGACATCTGCCAAAGCTTTTCTCTCCTCTGTAACAGCAGGTTAGCATTAAATCCGCTAAAGGCTCTTAATCTGCTCACTAATTATCATGCGCTTGTACTTCTCCAACCGCATAGTATATGGCTTAACAACAACCTTGACGAGCACGACTCCATCTTGATGCCGCGCTCGAATGCTTTTCATAAACCGGGCTGTTCCCATAGACTTTTCATACACGAGATCTGCAAGCTCTGGCACATCTATGCCTGCAGACCCCGCGGAAAGGGTTGTGAGAGAGAAGCCTTGTCCCATGGTGATGGAACGCGGGAAGTCATCTGGGGGAAGTCATCGAGGGGGAAGCTATGAAGCAGCTGGGGACAGTGGAAAATGTCCTCAAGCTGCCAAGAGGGTGGGACGAGTCAGATTGCGATCGGAAACTGACTAGAATTTCCATACAAGCATAGGTAGCAACAGAGTAGGTATGTTCAGTTAACAGCTGCGTTATCCCGCCCCGCCCCGCCCCGCATCGCCAACTTGATAATTTCACCCTGGTGTGCAAATATAGCTACACTTGTTAATTTCCATGATCTACAGCAAACTTTCTTGGTGCATATCTGTGAGAAGTTCGAATAGACGGGTTTCTACAGATTCGAAGGTACATGTAATTTTAAGGAACCATTCATTGATCCGAACGTGGATTTTACTGGTGTTACATTTTCTGAAGAATTGAGCTCCAAGCCTTGGTTTTCATGATCTGTAGCTCTTTCCTTCCGTTCCACACTCGTGCGATGAAGCTTTTCACGTTTTTATGCCACATTCACGCCTTTCCCTTTCGTCTCAGCTCCTCTTCCTCCTCTGCTTGAATTTGGGCATCGATCTTGGCTCCCTTGGAGGGCTCGTTTCCGTGCATCTTGGCCTGCGAAAGACAGCATTAGTGATTATACGAAGAAGGGGGAGCGAACGTGGCATTTGCAAGAATGCAGGTGCCGGCGAAAACAACTCGTAAGATGGGAAATAACAAGGAGGACTCACTGGCAACGTTGGGTCGATCTTGCTCTGCTTCACTTCTTCAGGCTCATCTTCCCCCTCCTTTTCTCTCTACAAAGACGTTAGTACGTCTGGGCCTTGAACTATCCTGCTTGCTCTGTCAAAGCATTGATCTCAAACGCACCTTTTCCTCGCGGGCTAGCTTGTTGGCGATGGATCTCTCATCCTCTGTAGAAGGTATGTCAGAAGGAGTTCAACACGGGGCTCCATATCATAAGGATTCTTTACTAGAGTCATTGGCCTTGTGGCTGTTCTCCTTGCCCTCATGAAATCTGTTGTCCTTCTTCTGCTGCTCGATCTCAGAGTTGGGCACAGTTCTCTGGTCGTCCGCCTGGTAGACCTGCGAGTTGCCGACGTTGGATGTTCCGCTCATGATGGAATTGAGATAGTGGATGGATGGATGGATGGGTGATGTTTTGGAAGTAGGTGGGATGTTTTGGAAGTTGGTGGGATGTTTGATAGAAGGTTTGTGTAAGGAGAACCAGAGTATTTAAATGAGAAGAGGAAGAGACAAACTTGGCAAATTGTTGATTGTGCGTAACTACCTACTGTACTATGTGTCTTGCGAAGGAAGTAATACGTCATAGCAAAATGAACCCCACCATCAATGACGCGACTCTGGGCTTTTCTTTTTCCTTTTCCTTTTCCATAAGTAATTAAACATAGCAATATGCCGTATTAAGACACGGTTTGACAAAATCCCCTGTCTGACTATGGAAATTGAGGTCACAGGTAAGGGCAACTTATAAGGTATTGCCAAAAGGCTACAAGCACGTGCGCACGTGCCGCCTCTGGCGCTTCTGGCAATTTAGAGGGCAATTTATTAGATACTCGTATAGGTAGTAGCTTATCGCCGACGACCCGTCTTGCGGTAGACAAGAAAGGCGGCACCAGTTTATAATGTACCAGGCGATTAAAAGATTGAAAGTTGTTCATGGCGAGTGCCGCTTTTTCTGTCCCCCGCGAGACCGCGACCACAACTCTCGACCGAGATCTCCTTCTACTTCTGAATAAAATTGTTAAGCAGAATAATACCGGTATATAAAGCTCATGTAGTTCTCAATACAGCTTCACTTCCCCTTACCCATCTCTCCCGCCAGCCATGCCTGCTCGCCGAACTCACTCTAAATCTCGCGCTGGATGTAAGAACCCTGGAATTCTCTAGATCTCTGTGTTCTATTTGCGGCTCCGGGAATTCACCACCGCTCCGCTGCACTCTTAACCCCTTCAATGATCTTCATTACACTCTCTGCCCTACACAATCTAATCTGTTTCATTCTCACTATTTCACCCCAAACACGTTTCAGAACAAAAGTGCTGACTGCTTGGCGACAGGCCTCAATTGCAAGAAACGCCACGTGAAGGTCAGTGCAACTGCTGATAGCATACATCCCTAAAGCTTTACCAAGCGATATAGACCTGGAAAAGTATTTATAAAAGGCTGCCATTGACGGGATGCGCCGGCTTCATGTCGAGCTTTGGTGTACATAAATCCAATCACTTTCATTAAGGATTCGGTTTTGCAGCCATTCTTTCTCACTCTTCCCGTACCAACCGCCAACCGTCAACCGTCGAATTAAACTCTCATCTCAAGGAGAATCGCTGACTGCTTGAGTACAGTGTGACGAGTTACGCCCAAAATGCGGACCTTGTCTAAACCGAGACATGGCCTGCCAATACCAGCCCATGGAAGCCGGTCGTGATGGTCACCGTGTGCCGGGCAGCATTCAAAGAGACGGAATTCGGCCAGACAGAACATTAGAGCTGAGGCTTTTCCACCATTTCTCATTCGATACCTACAAAGCTCTCATCCGGAAAGATTCACAAGACGCCCATTTTCTCCAAATAGGCATCCCAAAATTAGCGTTGTCAAATGACTTCCTCCTCGACACTATCATGCACTCTCAGCCTTGCATCTGGAATATCTAGAAAGCAGTGCGAGAAAATCCTGGCTACGTACTGGTCTAGATTATCAAGATCGAGCACTGCCAGCTTTCAACAAGGCTTTGTCTGAAATTACATCGAGCAATTGCGAAGCTGTCACTATCTGCGCCATGCTTATGATAGTACTTGTTCTTGCGATTCCTGGCGTGGCGGATGGTAGCGATTCTTCAGATCCTGTTTCTGAGATATTGGGCTTGCGCAACTTACTTCATGGCATTGGCCATATTGTTTTACAGTCGTTGGATGTGATACATAGTGGAGGATATAGATCATTCATTATGCCATTACCTCCACCAGAGCCTGTAGCAGGGTCTCTAGCAGGATCTCCAGCCGATGAGATGGAGCGTTTAAGGTCGGAAGCGTTAGTTAAACCGTTGTGTCATGATTGCATAGCACACTAACAGCCTTGCAGATTTCACAATTTAGAACAGGCCGACTTGCATCAGTGAGTTCAAATGACGGCATATCACTGGCCAAAACCCAGGGACAGGCTTGCTGACAGGAGGAAGGTCATTGCTACAAGCACTTGAACGCTTCTATATATTGATAAACGACAGCGACAAACAGCATCAAGAGGTCTACCGAAATTCGTGTACATCATTACAAGAATGCTTGGAAAGCTACTTAAGAGATCAGCGTGGAATACTTGTCTGGCCACTGAGAGCCGACTTTTCAATTTTCACCCTACTCGAACAAGAGGATATTCTGGCCAAAATATTCTTTTTGCACTATGGAGTGGCTTTGCATTTGCTTACCCATCGATGGTTTACGAAAGGTTCTGGGAAACGTCTTGTGCGAGCTTTGGTACAGTCCCTTAGCACTGATAAAGAACCGTGGGTGGAGACTATACAATGGGCCAAAAAGTCTGTTGGAATCGAAAATTGAAAGTAATGTAATATATAATTCTTAATCCTCCTTTTCCTCAAACTGTTTCGAGTATCCAGGTACTTTGTATCGGTTCGCATACTACGCGAATCGGCCCAATCACTCACTTCACTGTACTACTTATTATTATATCTACCGGGATAATTGATTAGGTCTGCAGGCTTCCAAGGTTCTCATGAATCCCTATTTTCGTGGCATTTACAAAAGTTTCCTCCAGTTTAGACACAGAGTGGGGGGTCCCCTTTACCAGTTACAAGTGTGCGCGAAACAGGAGGGGTTCCTGCCCCAACAAATCATAACCCACCTCGAGAAATGCACATTTCTTGACCGCCTGCAGTGCTTGTACTTGTACACGTTACGAAAAGTTTCTCTTTTTACAAAGTACCCAACCCAACATTCATTCACATCACGTGGACGCCCCGCAACGCCACGCCCCCCCAAGCTAACACTCTAAAGGAAGGCCAACGACGGTGCCGGCCGAAAGTGGGATACGGGGATCATACAAGTATTTTAATTTTTCTTCCACTCCCCGCCATTTGGAAAACGTTTTCTCCATAAAACCACTTACAGTAACTTCCCTCCGCCCTCATTCTGGCAGCAACAACAACAACAACACATTGCTCGTGACAACACAATTGACCCTTTTCGGTGCGGCGAATGCACAGAGCTGGTACACATTCAGCAGAGGACAGCTGCTCTATAAAATACCACCCTCAGAATGACGGCATCGACGATCCCAAGACTCGGGATGTCGAGAAAGGCGACGTAGCTGGGGATGAAAGTCCAGCTGCTGTAGCTGAGACTCAAAACTCATCATCACCATCGGGCGAAAAAGGAATCTTTAACCCAGAGTCAGACAACGTGACTCTCACCGGCCTAGACGACAAAGATGACTTCCCGGAGGGCGGGTTAAAGGGATGGAGCGTTGTTGTTGGGTCTTTCTGTGGATCCTTCTCGGTCTTTGGAATCATCAACAGCACTGCTGTTCTCTTGCAATACTTCCAAGAGCACCAATTGAAGGACTACTCGCCCAGTCAGATAGGATGGATCTTTGGACTTTCCCTGTTCTTGACCTTCTTCTGCGGCGCGCCAATTGGTCCGATATTTGATGCCTATGGCCCACGAGCCCTCATCTTCTGTGGAAGTATCCTCCTCGTTGCCTCCATGTTCCTCCTAGGACTATGCACACGCACGTATCTCCACCCCGCACTACGCCAACGTTAAAACTAACACAGCTAACAGAATACTGGCACTTCTTCATGGTCTACAGCGTCCTCAACGGCATCGGCGGCTGTCTAATCAACACCCCCTGCATCGCCTCAATCGGGCACTTCTTCCTCCGCAAACGCGGCAACGCCACCGGCATAGCAATGACATCCGGCTCCATTGGCGGCATCATCTTCCCCCTGATGCTGCAGCGGCTATTCCCCATGGTCGGCTTCGCGTGGGCGACACGCATCCTGGGCTTCATCATCCTCTCCCTGCTAATCGTGGCCAACCTGCTCGTGCGCAGCCGCCTGCCCCGCAAGAGCATCGGCACCTGGAAGAAAGTCTCGCCCGATCTGACCGTGTTCAAGGACCTGCCGTTCACCTTCGTCACGCTGGGCATCTTCCTCATGGAATGGGGCATCTTCGTGCCCCTCACCTACATCACGTCGTACGCCGTAGCGCACGGCCACAGCTCAGCATTCGGCTTCCAGATCCTGGCTATCCTCAACGCGGGCTCCTTCTTCGGGCGCTTCTTCGCGGGCCTGGTCGCGGATATGATCGGGCGGATGAACACGCTGATCCTGAGTATCGCCCTGTGCGTCGTGACGTGTTTCGCGCTCTGGCTCCCGGCCGGCGACTCCACCATCATGATCGTCGTCTTCGCCGTCATCTTCGGCTTCACGAGCGGCAGCAATCTGAGCCTGAGCCCGGTGTGCGTGGGCCAGATGTGCAAGACGGAGAACTATGGGAGGTATTTCGCTACGTGTTGGATGTTTGTCGCTTTTGGGTATGTCAGCTTTGCAAAGTCACCCAAAACCCTCCATCTATATATATCACGTTACTTACTTGAATCTTACAGCACACTGACTAGTCTTCCAATCGCCGGTCAAATCCTAACAGCCTGCGGCGGAAACTACAACGGCGTCATCATCTTCGCGGGCCTCTCTTACGCCGCTGCTGGTATCAGCCTCGCTGCGGCGCGAGTTCTGGCCGTAGGGTGGAAGTTCAAGACCATCTACTAAGCACTTAGTGCTAGCTCACGGGCCATCATATTCCACCTTTAAACAAAAGCCGACGACAAATTGAAATTGAAATTGAAATATTGGAGGTAATTGAAGAGGACAATAAATTGTGATTGTACTTTCGTTACAGGGCTGCTTAGGACTTGAATTCAGCTGCTTTTCTTCGAAAACATTCTTTTACCTCGAGGTTACGACCTAGGAATATAACATACACGCTCTTTGTGTCACTTGTGACTTGAAACATATATATACATGCAACTAGCCAGCTAGCTAAACGTACATGAGTGAAATTAGACTAGCTTATTTCTCGCTTCGTCTTGGTTTGACAATTAGAGCTAGAATATTTCAAACCCGAAGACAATATCCTGTTAAATTCAGGTCATCAAGGCCAACAGTGAAGTCGAGTGTCTATATATAATGGTATCCCAATATCATACATGTATATATACAAAGGCATTCAAAAGACGCCTTTCTACCCACCAAGGGCATCGCTCCGCTCTATAACCATACCCCGCCCCCTTTTCCAAAACGCCACCTAACACGTCCAAATACCCACAATACCATCCTTGCGCCCCTCGGTCAGATAACCATCCTTAATGCGCACCCTCTCCACAATAGCAGGCGTCCTGCCCTCCTCCTCAGCCGTAACACCAGACCCACAATCCCAATGCCGCCCTTCCGTCTTATCGTACACTTTCGCTACGTCTTCGCCGGCTGCTGAGACGATCCGGCGGTTGTCGAACATCATGCTGGTAATGGGGGAGTCATATGCATATGCGTCGTGGATTGCTCCGGTTCGGAGATCCCAGATCTGAAGACTATTAGCCCTGCAGGCACTTTATTTGAGGAATAAGGGGAAGCTGCTTACTCGAATACTCCTATCTATACTGCCCGTAACCAAGTGTACATCGTCGAACTGAAGACACGTCACGGGACCAGTATGCCCAACTAGACTCCGGTGGACTTGCCCGCTCCTCAAGTCCCACAATCGGACCATGCCATCTGCTGTACCACAAGCCAATGCAGCGTCGAAGACTTGTACTGCACCTACGAAGTCCGCTGATGAGTCTGCAACTCGGCCGGTTTGCCGCCATGTGCCTTCGCTAGAGCCCATGGTTGCCGAAGCTTGAGCAGCGGCCCACATCACGTCCAGTGTTTGTACACACCGTCCCTTTTCGAGATCCCATTGCCGTAGTGTCTTGTCTGATGAGCCAGAAATGAGTGTATCACCTCTAAAATGCAACGCCGTGACTTCGTCCACGTGAGCTTCTAATGTAAAAAGCGGACAATCCGTCATTGTCCCAACCGGGGGATCAAATTGCTCGTCATCGCCTCCAAAAGCTAGATGATCTTCATCCTCATCGCCGTCTTTGTTAATCCGATTATCCGGGGGTTCGTAACGTGCTTTGCTAAGATCCCATAGTCGAATAGTGGCGTCCATAGATCCGGTGGCTACGATGTTGTCTTCTACCTGAAGAGCTCGTACAGAGGCCGTGTGACCTTCAAGTAGACCCATACACCTCCCAGCATTCAGATCCCACACTCTAACACTGTCATCTAACGCCGCTGTAACCATAGTCCCAAATGGAACATCGAAATCCAAGGCTGTGATCGAGTCGTTGTGAGCCTGTATCTCCCGAATCATTGACCCAGGATCAAAATGCTCATGTAGAATCGGCATCGATTTCCGGCGAATAGTCTTATGACGTTTCGGTCTCGTCGGAGTGCTACTCGCTGAAGGTAGCTTTTCGTATATCGATTCTGACATAAAGGAGGCGTCCTTTTCATCCTCGTCCGGATCTTCCAGGTCTACCTCGGCCTTCAAGGCTTCGGCATCTTCGAGTTGTTCTTCTGCGTCTTCAAGGCGGTTTTCCACATCAAGTACTTGTAACAAGTTAGCATGAAATCAAACATAAATCACATTTACTTACTGTCGTGTTCTAACATGACTTCCTCCTGCTCTAGCCCTGCTAGCCTCTCTAAAACGATTTTCCGCATGCTATTCAGATTCGCAATCTTGTTATCGATTTCATGAATCTCGCTACTAGCCATATTTTTCCGAATGCCCATCATTTCCAGTTGGTGATTTAGCGTATTCCTTTCCTTCTTGAGCTTCCCTAACGATGGTGGCGTATCTGACCCCGACTTGTCATCCTCCAGCATCTTCCTCCCCCTCGATATTCGCCTCCGATGCTTCTTCCCTTCTGGGCTGCTTTCCGGCAGTGTGGCTTGGAAGCCTTGGAACAACGAGTAGCTATTCACATCCTCTGGGATGTTCCTCAAAAGCTCGTCGGGTAGATATGTCAAGGCCCGGTACTGTATCTCGGATGTCGATAGCTTCGATCGAACGAGGTCTGTCGGGGTCGTTTTTGCGAAGGAGAAGACGTTTCTTTGGAGGTTCGGCCTCCGCAGTTGTTTATGTAGGTCGCTCATTGCTGTTTGATAATGTGTATTGGATGTCGGGTCTCCTATGAGGTGGCCGGCTGTTGTTGTAACCTTGCGCCCGAATGCCTCGAGTCCGCGTGTCTAATACACATTAGCTGGAAGCCAACGGAAAAGGTTTCGAATACATACGGATATTATGGCGGAATCGTCCTCCTCTGGTCCTCCAAATGGAGAGGCATTGCGGCTACCTGAGCCAGCCATACGTACTGCTTCACCGTCGGCTGAACATGTAATACGGTATTTCAGCTGATACTGCTGTCGGTTTTGCAGTTGGATGTGGTGGAGAGCGGCAAAAGCGGTTTTCGATGTTGTTTATCTGGTCGTGTGAAGCCTCGAGCCGATGATGCTGGCACAAGACAAGTCAAGAACAGGCACATCCAAGCTTGGCATTTTGGTGCGGCCGCACAGGGGTTACAATCCGACGGCATTAACCAAAAACAATACCGTAAACCGTATACCGTATACCGTATCATACGGAGTGTACTACCAGATTAATCTGAACTTAAGTAACAACCAGTTTGTCGTTTCGTCACCGTCTACTTCTCTCTCTCAACATTCTCTTCCCGTCGTACGTCGCTTTCATTTTCTATACATGAAGCAAACCCTGTCTCTACAGAGCTTCAAACTACCCCGCTACCACCAAGATGGACACCGCTATCGATTTCTCTGATGCCTCCAAGGCCCTTGACCTGAGCAATATCCGCTTCCAACTCATGTAAGCAAACACCGTTCTATTTCTACTTCCTACTATAACAGATACTAACAAGCTGCCCCTCTCCCCAGCCGCCTAGAAGACACCATAACCTTCCACCTAATCGAGCGCGTCCAATTCCCCCACAACCCCACAATCTACTCCCCAGGCGCCCTCAAAATCCCCCACAGCAGCCTCAGCTTCCTCGACTGGACGCTCCGCGAGCGCGAAAAACTCGACTCGCTGATCCGCCGCTTCCAGTCCCCAGACGAATACCCCTTCTTCCCCGACGCGCTGCAGACACCCATCCTGCAACCGCTGCACTACCCGCAGATCCTACACGCCAACGACGTCAATGTGAATGAGAAGATCAAGGAGAGTTATATTAGCCATTTCCTGCCGGCTGCCTGTGCGGATTTTGGGCGCCAGGATCGGGGCGAGACGGAGGAGAATTATGGGAGTGCTGCGACGGCGGATATCAATTGCTTGCAGGCCTTGTCACGGAGGATTCATTTTGGGAAGTTCGTGGCGGAATCCAAGTTTCGGACTGAGACGGAGAGGTTCACGGCGTTGATTAGGAAAGGGGACCGGGAGGGGATTGGGGCGGCGATTACGAATGAGGCCGTGGAGAAGAAGGTGTTGGAGCGGTTGGGGTTGAAGGCTCGGACGTACGGGACGGATCCTAGTAGTGGTGCGGAAGGGGGTGGGAAGATCAATGTTGAGGCCGTTGTGGCGATGTATAAGGACTTTGTTATTCCTCTTACCAAGGAGGTTGAGGTTGAGTATCTGATGCAGAGGTTGAAGTAGAAAGGCTTGAAGAGAAAAATAAAGGCAAAGGGAGATACAAAACAATAACGGCTCCATTAGAGCACGAGTTAGCTCGAAAAAGAAGAATATAGCAACGATCCCTGGCAGGGCTAGACAAGCAAAGCCGTAGAATAGACCTTTATGTTAATCGCAATGAACATTTATTGTGGAGGGCTAAGGTACTCGCCAATAGCTTTAATTGCCCCCTCAAACTTGCTTGTTTCAATCAAGATCATAGATCCCTGTGCCTTGATACCCATTTCCTGAAAGGCCCTCTTACTATCCGCCATTCCCTCACCCTCATCTTTCGTGTACTCAAACGACCCCGAAGCCACCGCATGCCGCTGCAAGACCTCATCCTCAGGGTGGAAATAGAAAGTCTCTCTCCCCGTCCTTCCAGCCTTGCTCTTCTTCGTCCTCGGCGCCTCTTCCTGGTCAAGAGCAGACTCGATCTCGTTGTATGTTTTGGAGAGGATGAGGTAGTGCGTGAACTCGTACGGCTCCTTGTCCTCCACCGCGGCTTCGATCTCGTCTATAAGCATCGAATACATCGGCGGTGCGACTTCGGACGGCACATTGATCATACGTTCCGCGAGCACGAGGCCGACTTGTGATGAGGGCGAGGAGAGGATGCTGCTCAGGGCAGAGAGGGTTTGATTCGACTTGGACTTTTCGGCAATGTACTGCGTTAGATCCTTGACGATCTTCTTTTCTCGGTGCTCGTGCAAGTTGAGGATCGTGAGGAAAGCGTAGGCATCGGTATCCTCCCCATCAACCTTCACTGTCGAGCCGAGCGTGGCTTGTGAGAGGATGAGATCTGCGAGCGCCGAGAGGTCGAAGAGTTGGGAATCCACATCGAGTAGTTGGCGCAGGAGACTCTTGAGCCCGTGGAAATCAACGTCGGGCTTGAAGTTGAACCACTCAAACTCCACATTGACCATGTCAACATCCTAAGTCTCGATTAGCATGGTGGGGGGAGATCGCGGGATAAGGGGTCTTCAAACATCGTCACTCCCACTGTCACCACCCTCCACTTGAGCCGGGGGTGCATCGGCAAGAACTTCTGGGTCTCTGACTCTCTTTTTGACCATTGTGATGGTATTGTTTTGCTCGGCGCAAGTTATGGCGAGGAAGATGAAATTCTCTAGGAATTTTATTATCTGCTATCTCCACGTGGGAGGCTGATAGTGAAAATAGCGCTAATCTAGCCAAAGCCTTAAAATAGGGTTTAGTCACAATGGAGATCTGAAGATCTGCTAAACTTATATAGATATCTATATTTTGAGAGGGTTGAGAGAATAGTAGTAAGGTGACATATGAGCGTTGAATTAAAGCTCTAGTTCCCTTTCCAACATCCTTTCAACCCTAAATCAAGAACCCCCTGCAAATACTTCGTCTGTTTCGGGGCTTCAGAGAAATATTTTATAAGTTTGCATTCTCTAAAGTCCTATTTATAAGTCTCCCTATGCTTTCAGCGTCGTCCTGTTTCCACCGATTATCCTACTACCAACTCTGCTCAACCATCAAAAGCCTCTCCTTAAACAATACATCTCATCAAAAATCCACCAACACCCTCTATGCCTGCCTCCACCTTCGTCAAACATTTAGTACAAGAATTTGGGTATATAAAAGGAAAAGAATAATTTGTGTGGTGCTTCAATTATGCAAGCAGAGCGGAAGGACAGGCTGTCGTCAAATTATCAGAACTGACTACCAGACAGCTCGGGTCGTAATGTTCGGTGGTGTATTGAAGGCAATAAAATGATATGCGAATCATGGGTCTAGAACGTAAGAGGCGTGAATCCGGACAAGGAAACGAGAAGAGTCGGAATCTATGTAAAAGCTGCTGCGTCGCTAAGAAAGTTGGCTGGAACTCGCCATCACGGCGCAGGTAAAGCGTACAATTTTTCATGTCGACTGAGAAAATTCAAAAGGCCGGAACTCCAATACCGAAAGTAACACCATCATAAACCATGGAATACGAAACGCGTCAGGACGGAGCAATCATGCTTGAGGCACACTTGAACCAGTTTCAGTCGAGCCATCACCATCGACAGTCTTCCTCCAGTGGTCTGGCATGCATACGCATACAAGTGGAAATGCCTTGATTTCACCGCTGACAGCTGGCGATTCGTCTCTTCGACCGGAGGTGTTTGAGACTCCGCTGTCTCGCTGAACATTTCTTTTAGCATCCCAGTCTTCCGCGCGCTCATTCGTCAAAACTCCAGTAGCCCAACCATCGTCCCAGATGCCCACTACTTTGAGCATGTCACCACGCTCCAAAGCGAACTCGTCACCCGCTCGAGGTTGGTAGGCCCAAAGTGTAGCAACTTTATCTCCCGGATGGATCTCCTCAGACGAGTAGTAGTCTTTGAAAAAGGGCAACTGTTCGGATTGCTGGCTAGCGGCTACCCCTTGTGGTGATGATAAATTACCACCACTTCCTGAATTTGGGGATTGCGGATCGTCGAATCCAAGAGCTGAATTGCTCGAAAGAGACCCTGCACGCCGCTGTGCTGCTGGAGGAGGTCGTAGAATGCCGCGTTGGTCAATCGATTCCGGACTATATTCATCCGAAGACGACTGATCATGTTTTCGGGTACGTCCAGCTGCATATCCGCCCATTGCACCTGCAGCGGCGGCACTCCTGGCAGCACTGCCTTCAGTTCGTGGAGGTGATTCACCTGAGTGACCCTCTAGAGCTGACATTCGTGCAATTCGTCCTCCTGGAAGTACTTCGTAGCCTTCGGGGGTTGTTGTCGTGCCCACTGGATTGTATGCCATGCCGCTTTGGCCTTTCCTGGCAGGCGATGGTTGGTTGAAAACACTTCCATTCTGGCTTCCACGTTTGCGACGCAAGCAGAGTACCAGAAGAATAATCAACGCTCCAATGAGCGCGGCCCCAACAATAGCCCCCACAACAATACCAGCAGTAGCGCCTCCAGACAGACCCTTCTTCGAAGCGGTTGCAGCAGCCGTACCTGAAGCTGATGCGGAAGTCGAAGAAGTAGGTGAGGCAGTGGGAGAAGATGTGGCAAATGTCATGAAAGCTGTAATCGTTGGCAGCACAACTCCGGCACACCTTTTTTCCGCATTGGAATTATAACAGCACGTGTCTGTACTGTTCTGTCCTCCCGCACCACAATATTGACATAAGCCGACCGTACTGTTTCCGAAGCCACAGTTCTGAGCCTCATTTATTGTCCCGTCTATGCAGGTTCCGCTCAAAGAGTTGGCTGGCAGTGCGCAATTTGTAAAATCAGCTCTAATTTGAGAATCGGAGTTGCTGTTTGGGTTCGAGCAGAGCGCACTGTTGGCAATGATCATGGCCTCGCTCTCGGCTTGTTCGGCCTGGTAGACATTAGCTAGAGATCACATAGCCTTACTGGGGGCACCTACACATGTAGCAGCGCAGACTGGCCGCGAATTTTCTGATGATAGAGCACATGGTGTCCTAGAATTTTGAATTATTGAATTACATATTACGGTGGTTGTGAAGCGTGCATAAAGGTTTGTGGTGTTGGTCAAATCGAGGTTTCCACAGCCAAGAAGTGTTTGGTACCTGCATATTGTGTTAGGAATGCTACGGCAATGTGGGACCAGATATTAGACATACTTCTGTTGCACGTAGCTTGTGGAGACATACGAGCTCAATTGCTCGTCAAAAGTCGCAGTGCTCGAAACGTATTGCAAAAAGGGACTAAAAGCTTTACGTCAGTACTCAATCGTCTCCATCTGAAGGGGAAATGATGAGAAGCGTACAAAAGGCCAACCAGACTGCTGTCGGTGGATATCGACGAGGAGCTGAAGCCAGGACATTGGGTCGACCCGGTGAGTGATATACAGTTCTCGGCCATCGCAGCTGGTACAGTCGCAAGAATCGACAAGAGGGCAGTCCGGGTGTTGAGAGGCATTGACCGTTGCTTTCGTTTGCCCTGACCGCAGCCGTCTCCCCCATTCTTCGTTCTCGATCCCATTGCCGGACCTGGCGGAGGTGCCAACGGGTCTACTATATTGTCGATGCTCGCATTGTTGGACGGCAATGTCTGCACTCTGTTTTCGTGGCCACTTTGCAGGTATTCCTCCCTCATGTTTCGTTTTGGGCGTCCGTCTTCACCTCATCTACGCGCGCCTCGAGCGGTCTTTAGGCGGTGGATCTTCTCTTCTCTTCCCTTGGCGCTGGCGTAAACAAAATCCCGTCCCGAATGAATTGCTTCTCTGCTCTCCGCTTCACTTTACTTGACTAACCAAAAGAGCCCCGAGGTACTGGTGTACCTACGAAGGCGAAACGAAGTGAAAATGCAAACGAGTGACTTTGGACGAGTGTGAATCTGAAGGAGCGTTGGCCGTGAAGAAGGGGAGCGGGAGGTCAGAGAAAGCGGAACGCTGGCAGGGAGGTGAGGTACTGCGGATTCGTTCGCTTCAGAAGGCCTGAGGGTAATTTGGTAGCGAAAAGGGAAAGCGCAGGCGGCCGGTGCGTCGTCCTGACTCTTGAAGCTGTTTTACAGTAGAAGTGCAAGGTTAAAGTAGTCCGGCAGGGGCATGGCTGATCCCGTAGAAATAAATGAAATTAGACGTGGAGGCACGTTTCGGGACGAGGGGGGGAGGAAATTATAAGTTCTTTCTCTTCTACCGGCTCCTGTGAATTGTTGACTCTTGATGTCGATGGTAGTTGGGCATGGAATTGTTAATTCAATCTACCGGTATAGCGGAGACTGGAGCTTGGAGGATATTTTAGATCTGTAGATGCAATCTGTAGATGCAATCCACCAGATCTGTATTCAGAGTTCTTGATACGGTACTGTACTCGTAGGGAGGGAGGTAGGGTACTTTCAGTCGCTTCACCTCTCAAAGCTTTCTCCCAGCTAAAAAAACAATAGCAACAGGGAGAGGTCCTGACTTCTTCGCGCCGCCATCTCCTTCGTGAAGCCGCTGCAGATGCGAGAGAGCGAGAGCCAGAGCCAGAGCCAGCCAGCGCCAGGTCTCAGGCACTGTTCAGTGTTCACCAGGGACCAAGCCTGCCTGTGTCCAGCCGGGACGTTTACAACAATTTTATTGGCTCCACAGTCCTACAACGTAATGCTGGCAGCCACGCTCTTCCTCGTTGGGTCTAGCAGAACGTGTGGGAAATGAGGATCACGGTCTAGTGTGGTGAGGTTGTGCTCAAACCAGCAAGACTGCAGCAAAACCATCCATATCTGGTTATTAGTAACAGCTTCCGCGCAAGCTATTACTCGTACAATACCGTATATATTTATAGATAGTAACTAACAACCCACTTCTTATTGGCCATAATTGCCGCATAAAACGTTGAATACTGTATCATAGTTTCTTCAAGCTGCTTGTACTGTACTCTGTCTTCGTCACTATAAGGTTATTAGTACATTAACTAAAGGTAAATTACTACAGCACTGGAACCGACCCGTACCTTACTGTACCTTTAGATCATGGCTTGGTCTGAGATAGCGTCCCGTCCCGAGCCCGCGTCCCACTGGCTGCGCTGCTATGCTACGAAGTATGTTCCTTGGACTTTTCGAGCATACAAACACAAAAACAGACAAACAAACAAACAGAAAAGGCATGTTCTGTCATCTGAATCGTATGTTTTCTTCTTTCTCATCTCCAGAACACCTAATAGACCACACTTCACACTTCCAGGTTCAAAAGCCACATTGTCTCTTGCAAAACATGGAAACCACCTGCTTGCCCTGCCACCATGCTATAGTCTTTGTATTCATGCAAAGGCAATCAAGGTTCGTTTGAAACCTCCCTGCTCTGTTCTATTGTGAAAAGCTGTGTTTTCCTAATCCAGATTTTGACTTTACTACAGCATCAATGAACTCCATTTGGAATGGAGAAAGCAGATTCCTATAAGTCCGGATCTTACAAAGTACAGGCTCTCTCTCATGCGAAGTAGCATGCGCCATCATGGCTAAGCCTTTGTATTCTTGCTTGCGTCAAGTTGAACGGCGGCGATACCAAGCGGAAAAGGAGTAGAAGACCAACGAAGACGAATATTTTAGTTTACATGCGGCTTTTGCACTCACAATACCTCATCCTCATCCCGGGCAAACAAGGGTGTTTCGGAAATGAGTGAGTGCTAAAGTAACGGATGACAAGGTAAATAATACCCGGCAAGCTGGGGCTGGATTGATAACCGACCCGATTATGGTTTGATCAGCATCGGCTCCTGGACATGGCATGGATCTTTGCTCGATCGGAAAATGCAACGCTTTTTTTGAAATCTAACACGATCACCCACCAAACCCTTCAAAACAGATGAATGTTCAGCAACGAAACGCACGAAAGGAAACAAAAAAAAATGGTTCTCTCAAGCCTTCAACACCAATTCAAGCCATCATCTATCCGGAGGATTTCTCTTTCACCAGACACCCAAGCCAAGCTGGAGCGGCTTGCTTAAAAATTTGCCGCTGTGGCCACTCAGATGAAGAAAGGATATTGTCTTGCGCTTCTCTCCTGAACGAGGAAACATCTTCGTTTTTTCCTGTTGCGTGGAATCCTCATTTTCTAGTGTTCTCACAGAAGGTGCGATTGAATTCACTTTCCCTTGGCATCTTGTAAAAGATCACGGCTCAGAGCGCGTGCAAGTTTGACGCGTCTTGCTGCGATCGGCAAGGCTATGAGGCAAGGCTATCACATCGATTTCAATGTCTCAGCACTGGCAAACTTTTAGTCTAAAAGTCCTAGAGAACATGATATGAAACACCCGTCGTCGCTCCATAACTTCATTACTTTGTAAGAGAAAGTTTTCTCGAGTTTGTTCCACTCGTCTTTGTTCGTACATGTCCATACACGCCGTGGGCTAATTTCATTAGTGTTATCTCCCTTTTGCTATATTGTACTGTACATGTCTATCATTGCATTTGTCCATTTGTCTATTTTCAGAGAACTTCGATTCCCGCTTTCTTGCAAATCAGACTTAAGCAGTGCGAATATCCTGCATTCGTAGTGACGAGTTTTGTGTGTATAGGCTTTGAGTTGTTTGAGGGGTTGAGTGCCCCGGTCGAAATATTCTTTCAAACGTGTCGTTTACATTTACACCGAATCTCGATCTTTTACCTTATGTGAGTGCTTGGTACGAAGACTTTCAATGTCATGTCATACTCCACTTCCTCATTTACAGATATATACCCTGATGGCAGCAGCTCTATTTAACACCAGGAAGCCTCGCAACGCTCCCCACCTCTTCAGTACCCAAAAGAGAAAATTCTCGGCGAACTGGCTTTCAAAGACGGTGAAATCTCACGGCTGTCTAAGCTAGGCAGCGAGGAGAAGTAGAAGTGACTTTCATGCGTTGTGCTATCTCTGCAAGCATATACTGCTATAAGCCACTGGACCAGGTTACACTTTGCTAGATGGCAATATACCAAGCCATCTAGAACGGACTGGGCGGATGTTCCGAGAGCCAGGGAGAGGTATACAGTAAATGAGCTTATCTATATCCACGTGTCACCATCTACAAAGTTGAAAAGATGCAGGTTCTGACCAGAAAATCAATCGTCGCGTTGTTGAAGCAGGTGTAGTTCAAAGAAAGGTAGGAGATGTAGTCTTTGACTATGAGCCAATCTATTCTTTTTGGAGCTTCAATGTCTCGTTCTCCGTGAGACGTTCAAGCTGACCTTTCCCGAGATTCCGATGTAACCAGAGCAGTGCTTTATAACGCTGACATTTGAAAAAGTAATAGAGAGAGCGCAGAGATGGGTATATGCGCTTACTCAGTCTTCCTTGAAAGCTTTTGAGAGGCTCATAGCTGAAGACCACAATTCCGACTTTGAGTCATTTCCAGAGAACAGATCTAAATGCTCGAGCGAGCTATGAAACCATTTAAAAAAACCCAGTCTCCTAGTCATCTGGTCACCAGCGTCGCAGGTAGACCGTCAAGTAGAGGCACCATACTCCGTATACCGTATCTCTCGGCGCACAACCATCCATCGTTTAGTGGACGGATCTATATAATTGGACCCGAATGACTAAATCAGCCTCGTCTTCCAAGCCCATTAGTAAGTATGGAGTTAACTAGAACAACCGGCAAAGTTCCAGGGCTCTTGCATCAACCCACATCAGACGACTTCCATCGTCTTGGCGGTGTTCTACTTGATACCTAGGTAGTTAGACTCAAATGCGGGCGGGGACCTCCTGTACTGTTAAATCCGACGCATTGACCAGCCCGCATCAGCTAATGCCAGCGCTGCTTACTCCACTCCGTAGACTCGACACTCAATACATCGACCTGGTGGACTAGATATCAAAGGAACTCGGTGTTCCTGGGGTAGAGTGGCTATGTCCACATCTAATGCAAGACCCTGGGGTTAAGAACGGATATGGGGATTAAACCTGTCGAGATGGCAAACAACATGAGATCATACTTTGGGAGAGGTGCAGCATAAGTACTGCGGTAAGTCCGGGTCAATGAATACCAATTCTTGTTTGTATTCCTCACGTGTACTCAATACTTCAACATAACCCCGCATTCTTGATCCATTTCAACTTGTTCTAACCTTCACAATGGCTTGGCCCCCACCTCCACCTACCAGAAGGCCTCTTGGCACTTATCGAATGCTGGCACCAAATGCCTCCGTTCGAGTTTCTCCCTTGTGCCTTGGTTCCATGAACTTTGGCGATGCTTGGTAAGCCTGATCTCACTTTTGATGAAGAGGGAGGACTGACATATTGTCTCCTCATAGGCAATCATTTATGGGAAAGTGCGACAAGAAGCAAACCGAGGCAATTCTTGACTACTACTATGATGCTGGAGGAAACTTCATTGACACAGCAAGCAACTATCAAAACGAGGAATCAGAGATGTGGATTGGAGACTGGATGAAGAGGAGAGGGAACAGGGATGAGATGGTCATTGCAACCAAATTCACGACTCCATACAGAGGTGGAAAGGGCAACGAGGAAATCATTATAAACGCTGCTGGCAATGGATCCAAATCTCTCCATGTTACACTGGAGAAGAGCTTGAAAAAGTTGCAGACAACTTACATCGACGTGGTAAGTTGAAATTGACACCTTCCCCTTCGGAAAGTGATTCTGACGCATTTTCAGCTCTACGTCCATTGGTGGGACTACACGTGCTCTATTCCAGAGCTCATGCAATCGCTCAACATCGCCGTTAACCAGGGAAAGGTCCTCTACCTCGGAATCTCTGATACACCCGCCTGGATTGTATCCAAAGCCAACGAGTACGCGCGCCAGAACGGCCTGCGCCAATTCTCAGTCTACCAAGGGCGTTGGTCAGCCGAACATCGCGACTTCGAGCGCGAAATCATCCCCATGGCCGCTTCAGAAGGCATGGGACTCGCACCCTGGGGCACTCTCGGCGGAGGAGGCTTCAAGACCGAGGCGCAGAGGCAGAGCGCAAAGGAGGGCGAGAAACGAAACGTTGGAGGAGCCAGCGAAGCTGCTATAAAGATTAGCAAAGTCCTCGAGAAGATCGCCACGAAGAACGACGTCCAACTCACCTCGGTGGCTCTGGCGTATGTTATGCAGAAGGCGCCATACGTCTTTCCGATCGTCGGTGGCCGGAACATTGAGCACTTGAAGGGCAATATTCAGGGTCTGTCATTGCAGCTGAGCAAGGAAGATATCGAGGAGATTGAGGCGGCGAATGCTTTCGATATCGGGTTCCCCCAGAACTTCCTGGGTGGACCAAATGGCGTCAAAAGCCCAAGTGATGTTTGGATCATGAATATGGCTGGTCATACGCAGCACGTTGCGCCGCCACAACCCATTGGCGCCATCGAGAAATCTTGAGGCTGAAACGGAGAGCTACTGTAGATAGCTAGATCAAGCATTTGAACAATCACCAATGGTTTTTACACGTGAGAACTCAGACCTAGGTATATTTTTATGCAGCTCAAACCTCGCGAAAATATGTCCCGAAAGGAAGGAATGGTAGCACTTGCAAGAGTGGACTCACGCATACTTAGACCAACCATACGGATACCTGCATTGCTTCGTAACACGTATGATTGCTTTGTGGGGTATTAGCCTTTGTTAAAACGTGGACTCGATTGATATGAGTAAAATGAACTCCACTCTCCAAAAGTCAAAACCAACCAAGATATAAGTTGATGAAAACCATCTTAGGATCTCGGCTTCAAACTATAACAGTAAAGTAGATATGAGATGAGATATCATAGTGACTTGTATTTTCTCAAGGTTCTCAAGGTGTTGTTACTTCAGTGACACTTAATATACTGAAAGCAGAGTCGAAATGAAAGGAACTGTTATTTTGAATGGAATCCAACCAGAAAGAACTAATACCACTTACGGCTGCATGCATACATGCCCTTTGATCCCGGATAAGGGGCGCGGGCGGGGTCGGGCCGCTAGCGGGTAATACAATACAATAGGCAGACGCAAGCAGGGCAGGATAAAGCACTTCGTAGCTATTCACATAGCCCCTCTTAACAATGAGCTGGTCAACAGGCATATAATGCAACAAAAGAGCTGTTGCTAGGGCTTTTCGGTCGCATGAACGTGTCCCATCCACCCACCCACTCTACACCGCCAGCGACTTCTGTAACTTGCGACAACCTCGAGTCAACAAACCATCACCAACCCGGTGAATACACGCTCAACACAACTCTTCCGTTTCAAATCTGGGCGCAACACATTATTCACCCCTCTTCGATCGTCGCAAAGCCCCCAAGATGGATCAGCTCTTTCGCCTGAAAAACACCGTTACCGACTACTTCTCTCTTGCGAAGCGCCGCCGAACTATTGGTGCATCAACTGCGACGCCCATCAAGGAGACCGAACACACGTTTCTCACGCCGCCATCCGAATCGAAGGCGTTGGGCACATTCAGGGACAAGATTTACACGGCGCCGAATCCACGCAAGCGGGGTCGAACCGAGTTCGAGGGCGATGGGTCGGGGCTTTCACCAGATGATTCCGTGTCTCAGTTGACCTGCTCGGAGGACGAGGCTGAAGGAAGCGGAGATGCACTAGTCAAGCTCGAGGAAGCGATCGAAGAAGATATCGAGGAGGCGGAGATAGAAGAAGAAGAGGAAGAAGAGAACGAGGATGCGGTAACCCAGGCAAAAGTTCAGGAATACCTCGAGAGACAAGCCGAGTTGGAAATGCGGAAGGAGGAGATTGAGACGGCTAGAGCAGCTGGAGATTGGCATACGGATGAGCTCTATTTGTTCGAAAGGCTCACCATGCGCAGTTACGAGGAGCTGATTCCTGGGGAATGGAAAATTGACTTTTCTACGCTTCCCGAATTACTCTTCACCGATGATCCTAACAAAACTTTTATCAGCTACAATTGCAATTCAAGTGGTCGAGGTGAGCTTTATTAACTGACGATGATTACATTTCATTTCTAATATTTGTTACAGGTGCGAAGGCATTGCAAGAACTGTTGAAGCTGGGAACACGTGTTAGAGAGAAAGTTGCTGCTGGCCGTGCACCCGAACCACTGATTGAGAGAGAGATCAAGCGATACATTCAGTATACCGAGAAGGACGGTGGCTACTCTAAGAAACGGTTCCTTCCAGTCATCTCCGTCGTCAGGGCTCGTCCGGGCGAGGCAATTGACTCAATCACCCAGGCTATCACTAGTGAGATGACATTCCTCGCTAGGAAGCATCGTGAAAGCTTGAGCTTCCAGATCATCGGAGAATCCCAGCTCGATGCCAACAAACGAATCCCGCCTCTTCTCTATGGTATGGTTGTCGCTAGGACTAATGTCATCTTCGTCACCCTCGACTCTGCCAATCCGAACGCCACTATCCGACACATGACACACTTTGATTTTGCCATCAAGAAGATGGATGTTTGGAATGGCTTTGCAATTTCAATCATGGCTATCTGCGCTAGGAATTATACTATGGCCATCAAGGACGAGCTGGAAGTCGATGACGATCCTGAAAGCGACCCTGATCTTTGACGCTGCTGCTGAATAGCTAGCTTGCAAGTTTTGCACGAATTGCAGGATGAACTGTTTTTCGCTGACGGACTTTGCTTGCCCTTCCTTTATGTAGCAAAGACACCAATTGGCCTATACTTGTACTTACTGGGAGCGAAGTTAACAGGGGATGCTTTGGCAGATCATGATGGATACGGATTTGCTTTGGCATTTGAGAACTGGAGTATGGAGGATTGTGCTTTTCATTTGTTTTTGGAGCGAATACCCAGTGCTGCTTTACTACAAATTGTCTGTACTTATGTTATGATACCAGCTACCTTGAATTAGAATTTGATGCCCTTACAATAGAACATAATTTAGGTTATATCGTGACACCTGGCTCTTCAACTAAAGCACAACGGGAAATAATAGATTATGTACTTGTAAGAACAATTCTGATAGGAGAACAAAAACACTAGAGTTGTCATGCGGATCAGTAAACGAGTGAGATTTTAACATAATTATATATATTCTTACTATTTACTCATAACTCGCAAGCAAGCACCTTGCGGCTATAACAACATGTTAATCCCTATGGCCTAAAAGTTTTGCTTGACGTAAAATATTCCTGTTGTCTTGTCTTCAATTTATAGAGTCCTTTCATCCTCGGAACAAAGTCCTGGGTACAGTACATGTAAGTGCAGGAGCAACCGACCAATCACACGCCCCAATTTCTCATCCAAAATCCAGCCCTCCCAAGCTTACCGAAACGACCTCTAAAAACCTCACCATCATCCCCAATCACCACCACCACCACCACTCGACCTCCATCCCCATCAAACCCCCAGATG
>QGMG01000265.1:0-38606 GCA_007825325.1 Lachnellula cervina | reverse complement strand
CTTAGCGTTGAGACAGCTAAGATTTAGGCAATGGGCGTATAAATGGGTATGGGCTTGCAAACTGGGGGGGGGCTTATATGCCAACTAATACGGTACTGCATTCTACTTTGAAAGCATTTGAGGGGTACCGGTAGTTTGTACATGAAAAGCGTGGTAGCCCCGATGTTAACAAACTTATTACAACTTTGAACAAAACATTCAACATCGTGCATGACCTCGGACTTATTTCTCTAACAAATGAGGAAATGTAGCAAATGTCGGTAGTAGTGGTGGTGGTTTATCATATTGATACCCCTCGCCAAGCCCTGGACGCTGATTGGTCCCCCACTGAGCCACTTAACGCGCTTTTCAAACCGCGTTCGCGTCTCCAGATGCAAACCAAACCCTTACACAACAATAACCTCAACTTTGCTGGATTACCAACTTCCTTTAATCTTTGCAACCTAGTTTCACCCATACACAAAAGTAAGCCAACGCGCAATACTGTATCTGCCAGAATTAGACAACTTACTGACTTGGGCTTCGCAGTGTTGGAGGCACGACTTGAGCAAGCTGATCTCCTGAAGAAGGTCGTTGATGCAATCAAGGACCTTGTTCAGGACTGCAATTTCGACTGCAATGACTCTGGCATTGCGCTCCAGGCTATGGATAACTCACACGTCGCGCTTGTCTCCATGATGCTGAAGGCAGAGAGTTTCTCGCCCTACCGATGCGATCGCAACGTCGCGCTCGGCGTCAACCTCACCTCCCTTACCAAAGTCCTGCGCGCCGCCTCGAGCGAGGATATTCTGACAATCAAGGCTGAGGATGCTCCCGATGTGCTCAACTTGGTCTTTGAGAGCAGCGAGAGCGATCGGTTGAGCGAGTACGATTTAAAGCTCATGGATATTGATCAAGAGCACTTGGGCATTCCGGATACTGAGTACGCCGCTACGATTAGCATGCCTTCTGCGGACTTCAGGAAAATCTGCCAAGATCTCATGCTGCTGTCCGAGTCCGGTATGCTTTTTGCCCTCTAGAATGCGCCTCTGGCTAATGTTTTCCTCCCACAGTCTCTATCGAAGCCACCAAAGACGGTGTCAAGTTCACCTGTGCTGGTGATATCGGCAACGGTGCTGTTACTCTGCGAAGTCATACCAATGTCGACAAGCCAGACCTCAACGTCGACATCGAGCTCACCGAACCTGTCTCATTGACCTTCTCCCTTAAATACCTCGTCAACTTCTGCAAGGCTGCTGGTCTTTCAAAGTCCGTCAAGCTTTGCCTGTCTAACGAAGTTCCTCTGTTGGTGGAATATGCATTGGCGGGAAACAGCTATCTGAGATTCTACTTGGCCCCAAAGGTAAATACTGCCACCCAGCCCTTTCCGGCCCATATATGCTAATATTCTATTCAGATTGGTGATGATGAGTAAATGTGACAAGTATCAAACGGTAATGATGATGGCATGAGTTTTATAGCATATTCCACAAGGCGTGTCGGTTGACTTTATGGATGAATATGGATGACAGTTCTATTTATTGGGGGATCAAGGAGAAATTCAAGACTTGCGACCCCCAAGACAACGGACAGCGTGCCCGCGGAATGAACAAAATATACGCCTTTTCCACCTGAAGTCCACAATTTTGATCGTGCGAGTGATCTGCATATACGCATACAATTTGGGACTAGCGCGGGGTATATCTCACTTGAGATCTGCCCCGCCAAAGTTTTGGATCATCGCCGTGATAAGGCTTCCTATTCCCCTCATTCTAGTCATACTGCAATATGCATTCTTTTCGGCTTTGCATGGTTTTCAGAATTTATTAATCGTTCCCTACGCCGTCTTTCACCCTTTCTTTAACCTTCAGAATCAGAACTTTGATGCTCCCCGCCTTTTCGAATTCCCCCGGAAGCAAATAAACCACAATGTCAGACTCAGACTTCCCCATTCCCGAGACGAACGTCCTTGCGGTCGCCAGCCATGTGAGAGCCCTTCTACTCTCTCCGTTCCTCTGCTGACCGACTCCAGGTTGTCTACGGGTAAGCTAGCCCTTCCATATTTTCTGGCATCCCACTGAGTAAGGCCAAGCTATGTCGGAAACACCATGGCGACTTTTGTGATGCAACTCCTGGGCTGCGAAGTCGCCGCCCTCAATACCGTTCAATTTAGTACTCTCCCTTCTTCCACTGCTCTAAACCATACTGAGCCAGGACATAGGCAATCACACGGGCTACGGCCAAGTAAAGGGCACTCGAGCCACTGCCACTGAAATCTCAGACCTCTACCAAGGCCTCAAAGACTCTTACCTCGATGACTTCGATATGATGCTCTCGGGCTACCTCCCAGGCGCCGCCTCCGTCGAAGCCGTGGGCACCATCGCTCGGGATCTGAAGTACAAGGCGACGATGAAGCCGGGTAGTTTCTTCTGGGTGTTGGATCCAGTGATGGGCGATAACGGACGCTTGTACGTGGCTGAGGATGTCGTGCCCGCTTATAAACTGTTGCTGAAGGACGCGGATTTGATTCTGCCGAATCAATTTGAGGCTGAGTGAGTTCATACATCGAGGCTGGACAGAGAGTGGTGCTGATGGGGACAGGACGCTTTCGGGGGTTAAGATTGTAGATATTGAGACGCTGAAGCAGGCTATATCGACGTTGCATGAACAGTACCGGATTCCGCATATCGTTATTACCTCTATATCGTTGCCGACTTCTGGGGCTGCGCCATCACTATCGATTGTAGGATCCACGATTGCTTCGGATGCGAAACCTCGAATCTTTGGGATCAAGATACCAACGATTGATTGCTATTTCAGTGGCACCGGGGATATGTTCGCTGCATTGATGCTTGTGCGGTTACGCGAGGCAGTGAGCAATATAGAGGGGTTAATGAGCAAACCTTCATGGGTCAGCGATGATGATGTGGAAGCAACAGAATTACCGCTGGCACGAGCATTAGAGAAGGTTCTGGCTAGCATGCATGGGATTTTAGCGAAAACGAAGGAGAAGAGAGACGAGGAGATGGACAAGTTCAACAATAGAGTTAAGGGTTTTGGGGAGGAAAGTGAGAAGAGGTTGAAGTTAGCCCAGTCAAAAGCAGCTGAGGTTCGGCTGGTAAGAAATGAACAATATCTAAAGCATCCAGAGGTCAGATTTAGAGCAGAGAATGTTTAGATGAGTTATGCATCATGGCTAGGGAAGAACAATTAGATTCAAGAGGCGTTTGCCATATTCATTATCTCAAGACAACCAAATCTTCCAGATGACTGAAGTCGTCGTGAACCATTTCTTGATTCATATCTACCGTATTCAATTCAGCACACCATAACTCCATTGTCATCCCAATCATCTGGCATATCATGCAACCAGTGTATTCCAATTAGGTGTCCCAGATCTACCCGGTGCTTCCGAATCCCCCCGCGCCCCTCACACTCTCCTCCAGCTCTTCAACAGCCACAACCTCTGGGGTATAAATCCTCTCCAACACAAGCTGCGCAACGCGATCTCCTTCCTTAACCTCAAAATCCTTCTCTCCGTGGTTGAACAGCAGCACCTTGACTTGACCACGGTAATCCGCATCGATGACTCCTGCACCCGTATCAATCATATGCTTGCTCGCAAGGCCAGAGCGCGGGGCAATGCGTCCATCTGCAACAAATAAATCATCAGCATTCAATCGAGTAGATACCCCTCAATTGGTACGCTCCCAGCCTCGAATCAAGAAGACAAAACATACAAGTTCCAGCCGGCACAGCCATACTAATATCCGTATCCACCAGCGCCTTTCCCCTCCCCGGCACCACCGTCTCCTTGGACGCGTAGATATCATAGCCTGCCGCGAACGCGCTGCCTCGAGTCGGGAGCTTGGCTTTGTCGGATAGCTTCTTGATGAGCAGGGGGGGCTGGGCTTCGATTTTGGTGACGGGCGCGGAAGAGGAGGACGAGGAGGTCATTGTTTCTATGCTTGGATTGGGTTTTTGGCGTTTGGGGAGTGGTGAGGAGGGGGTGGACATTCTTGTTCTGTACTAGGAAATCTGGGGGGAAGAGATGGATGGAGAGACGCGCTGCGCGTTTGCGTTTCATGTTTTGGGGGTGCGGGGTGAGAAATATTGAGGCGTGTGGGGATAATATCTTTCGACTGTAATTATTATGCAGGAACTCCTGCATGTAAGTTTCAGGTCTCTCGAGTAATCACTCAGCTAAGCGAGGAAAAGGGGTCTCGTCACTAACAGCATTTCTATCAGTGAAATATTACAATCCTCCTACTTTACGCGACTTAAAGTTTAAGACGGAGAGATGGTAGTATTCTCCATACACTACTTTAGGAGAAGGAGAAGGGAAAACTTGGTAGACAATTCGAACAGCTCATAGCGCCTATCGCTAAAATTTCTGCTTGACTTAAATCACACTCTCTCCATGACAAAGAGTAAGAGAGCCACTAAATAGAGTCTCTGCGCCGAACTTGATTATACCTAGTTGCATGCCTAGCAGACCCGTACTATAGCCAACAACAGCGTTCCTCGTTTCGACTTTGTGTGGTGGTATGTGCAAGTGATGAGAGCTTAGGGATTGGCCCTTAATTTAGCGTTACCAGAATACTGAAGCAGGTGTACATGTCGATTTTTCGAGGTCTTAGACGTGGTGGGCATCGGTAGTCTAGCTATCTCTTGTTGCGTTTGTGTTAATATTATTACGCATGAAAACCAAAATCCATCTTTATTATCCTCAAACATATCCGCTACCATTAGGTTACCACACATTGATCAACTCTCAAAGCACCAGAAGAGTCCTTGCCTTTTCGATTTCTTGTCAACTAACTCTTATTGGCATTTATTGCGTGCTAGAAATACTCTTAGCTTCCAAGATTGTGCTAGGATAGTTAGAATTGGCCATGCTCGGAGGCTAAACTTGGGATGGGTTCCACCGTTGGTATTTTTACATTTATCCACTAACTTGAAAGTATGGTTCATGGGGAAAAATTATATTCTTAGTGACTTCACTAACATTCTAAGAGCATACAAGAACCCCCATTCCCTCTCAGCTGGCAACATTTTTTCTTCCCATCTTCCCAGACTTTTTTGCACAAACCAACATCATCTACGAAGTACGACAACGACTCTTCTACGACAACCAACACAACTCAAACATAACTCAGCAGTCAACACAACGTCATTCCACCCACGAGTGCAATATACTTCAACAAAAATGGCTTACATCCTGGATATTATCACCCTCAACGCTGCTCTTGAAAAGCTCACCATGGATACTAATCATGACTCCGGCCTAACGACCCCGGACGACATGAAAATGGTTCCAATCACCGGAACAACAACTCCAGACACACGCATGAAGGTGGCTATCGCCATCGACGATACCTTCATCGAACTCACAATGCCAGAAGACATGGACCTCGAAATGAGCTCCTCGAAAATTTCTACACCCGAGATCCACGACTTCGACATGTGCTCAACTTCAGAAACCAGCAGTCCGGCCAGCACCTTCTCTTTTGAAATGTCACCTTTCATCGATCGAAGCCTCAAGACCAGAAACGCCCGAATGGCAAACGCTATACTGGCTCTTGACGAGGACGTTCCCATGGACGTCGACGACAGCATCAAGACTCTTTTCGAAAACCACAAGGGCACCAAATCAAGCTCAATTGACTACCTCACGGACGACAACTACCTTGACTACAAAGAGCTCGCAGCCGCAAAGAAGGCCGCAACTCCAGCATTACCAAAATCGAAAAGACACCAAGCTTATCAAGCTCCCAAATCGACACCGGAATCAATACTCAATTCAGCTGAGATCAGGACAATGCCAAAGATACCCCAGGCCCGGATGATCGCGCTAAGAGGCACCTCCCAATGAGCTGCCATCAGACGTCAAAAATCGCGAGCAGAATCTTAAGCTGCAGTACGTCATTACATCACGAAAATTCGAAAATTCGAAAATGCCAGATAATTATCGGGCCCGGAATACAACAAAATTCGACTAACGATCGGGACCAAAGAACGAGAACCAGAAGTTCACGGAATAGCAGGAAAGGGATAGATCATCTATTCAACCAACGGGAAAATTTCGACTGGTTGGTGTAGAGAAGAATCCGAAACCATGGTTGAGATTTTGGGTTGGCGCTTGTGAAATGAGGAAATGACTTGTTAATGGAGGGCTAGGGCAGTGACTAAAGGGCTGGAATGAATATACAAGTGGGATTCGTAGAAACTCTTTCCTCGGAGGTTTTAACGAGGTTTGCAATAAAAGAAAGAAAAAACCCAACCGCTGACATTTACGTGATTTCAACATTCCTGTGATTGACTGAAAATAATGACTGCCACAATTCAAGCGCACGTGCCCATTTCTGAGTACGGCCAAATTCTGTGCGCACTTGTATGTAGCTCTAATAGGTACCGCCCAAACACGAAAAGGGAAGGAAGGCTGGAGTGGTTCATCGATGCCCGCCCAACAGTGTACGTTAAAGCATGCACTGAAACCGGCTATAACGTGAATGGCCATTGTAGGTTTCGATATATATTGTACTGGGTGATCAGCACTTGCAGATCCAGACACAGATAAAGGAAGGGAAAGAATGCATTATTCCAAACGAAAACGGTTGTATCCACAAGTTTGGATGTAAACACCTGACATACCATCTTACTCTATTACTCTATTCCCCAAATTCTAACAATCTCTTCTACTACTTCGTCTGGTCGTGCAATTGGGAATTCATGACCTCCTCCAATAACTTTGAATTCCACTTTGTCTGCTCCAATTTCCTCCTTGGAATCTTTGTGCAACTCATCAGCAATGCTATAAGTTGTCAGCAGATGCAAAAGTCGCACAACAGCCATACACGAGACTGAGCACACTGGAAAGAATTTACACAATTGGATCTGTTTCACCCGCCATGATTATAATTTTCTCGCTGAGCCTGCCAAGATTTCTCCATCTCCCTTGCACGTATTCAATACTCGCAAACCTAATAGAGCTTACAAAACTCCTCACAAACCCTTCATGATTCGCCAACTGCCAATCCGTTGCTGCGCCAACAGTAACATTAGGACGGTCTTTATTCAAAGATGTGCTATCAAAGCCCTGGCTACTATTCCCCATCATTTCCTCCTGAACAGCTTTCTCCAAATCGTCCTGCTTCACACTACTCGCGTTACTCGATGCGCCTCTCAGCCTCCGCCGAACGAGAGTCTCAAGCAGAGAAGCAGGAAGCAATCCAGAGTAAAGCAGCCTGCTCTGCCATCCAAAATGGTTCTTCCTAACCATCCCACTCGGCGCTAGCAACACCAAGCCTTTCACCAAGTTGGGGAACGAAGAGGCGAAATCAGCCGCAATGCCTCCGCCCAATGAATACCCGATAATGCTGAACCCCTCTGGCGTCCACGACAACGGGGAAGATGTGATCGCAAGCAATATCTGCGAGGTGTAGAGCCGCGCATCATGTGGCAGGTCCACGCTATCAGAGTAGCCACGTCCCCAGAGATCAAGCAGGAGGACTCTGCACCCTTTAGAAACGAGCGCGTTGGCAATGCCGCCTAGAGCGAGGCATGGGGTGCTGATGCCGTGGATTAGCAAGACCTTCCGGCCTTGCTCGGGACCGAATTCATAGGCACGGAATATGCCATACTGAGTTTTGAGTTAGAGATAGACATGCATACAATTGCTTCTTGGATGTTGGTTAACTGATGGAGAGAGGCGGTACATACCGGACTGGCTACGTCCCGAGCGCCTTGGAAGGCATCTAGCGGGTACGGCAGGGCATCTTGCTCCTCTTTGCTTAACGTTGATAGTACAACCCTTCTTGGACTGGGTATTGTCTTTGGAGGTATTGAATGGAATGCATATCTGGTTATGGCCACAAGCGCGAGAGTTGTCGCAACTGAGGTGCCGACGAGAGCAAGGTTTCGAGACTCTAGCCGAGGGAGCCGAGAGATGAGTGCCGCCATGAAGAAATTAATAGGAAAATGTAGTTAATTGTGCAATGTGTCGGGACAAATGCGTGTGTTAGTCATGTGACTTAGCGCATGCTGACTAAGCAGCATTTGCGACGATGCATAACATCGTCGCCCTCTACGTAGGAATAGCATCACGAACACATGAACCACAGAACAGCAGTCTATGCATAGCAAACCAGAGCTATGCACTAGATACGTGACCGTCACCCCTACCTGTGATACCAACACAATGAATATTTACTGTGAGTTTACTGGCAAGACTACAGATTGTTATAATTTCAGCCCTGACTCTATAAGTTCATGAAGTGCAGTTGGAAAGGTTGAGCTCCAGATTAGGTACAGTACAGTAGAACTCTCGGCAATTGCCCCAAGGTACCGTATAAATTGGGATGGGGCTCTAAGCAGCACTAGATTATAATGTGCCATGCCGCGTGGAACATTAAAAGTCAACTATAGTGAGTGCCGCCTTTATCTATCCGGTCTAAGAAGCGTCAGGACAATATAAGTCTTGGGATTATAACACTAGCGCTATACAGGTAATAGGTAGGTAGCTTTGGACCTTGGCTGGGGTACGTTACAATATCAAAGGAGGAGGGGGATAGTGCAGGGTGGGGCACTATCACAATTTATACGGTAATCTAAAACTAGAATATTTGAAACAATATAAGATTCTATTATTTCTCCTCTTAAGTAGTAGTTCTCACCAAACGCTTCTCATCAAGCTTTTCCATGTTCAGAAATGACTGCGTGTCACATGACTAGCGAAATAAAGTACCGAACGAATGTTCTGTAATGGTGTTCGTTACTTGGTTTGCTGCTATTATGAAGATAGTTTATATTCTACAGTACTTAGATGCGAATGATCATCACAGCCCTCAAGATGTTGTTGGACTGAGTTAGTCGAGTGACGGTAGAAGTACAAAGTCATAATCAGTAGCGGATAACTAAGGTAGAAAGGTCAATGGCACAATACGTCTCCGCTATAAATTATATGAACATCTCTATTATTAGGTTCATAAAGGCATGCAAAGGCCACGAATCACATGAAAAATTTAATAATCTAAGGCTCAGGCAAATCTTCATTGTATCATAACTCATCCCACAACCCCGCGCTAGGTATTCCAAAAAAGACGAGAACTGACGTATGCGGTATGGTATCTATAGAACATAGGAAATCGTTATGACCAGAGATCTATCTATGCAAAACTGGTAACAAATCCACCACCAGCTTAAAAAAGCAAGTTTTACCCAAATAAAATTCATTGGTGTCCATAATAAGGCATGTTCTGTGGTGAATGTTGGCCATAAGAAGAATTGCTTCCAGGTCCACGAGTCATAGGGACTTGTTGGAAATTTTGCCCGGCGTTTACAGCCAGGGCATCGTAGCCGTAGCCGGAATCATTAATGCCAAGCATGTTCGTGGTCGGATAGGTTGCAACAGCAGCTGGGGCAGAAGTATAGTCTTGTGGCATGGAAAAGCCAGAGGCTTGATTAGAGTTGTAGCTCTGACCAGGTATCTGATGCGAGAAGCTAGCGTCTAAAGAGCCATAACCGCGAGATAGTTCCACCTTATTAGGCTGGGCAAATCCAGAATTGGCAGGTGCAAACCCCCTGTTCTGGTTGACATGGCTAAGATTGCCGGAGTCGAGCGACCCAAACGCCCGGGGCTGATTTATCTGGTGAACGTCGAAGGCATTTGGGTTAGGGTACATGTTGCTTTGAGTATAAATGGCTTCCTGGGTCATTGGGGTATAATTTGTAGATGATCCAGTGGTTTGGTAGTAGGCCGACTGGTCGAATCCCGTTGAAGGAAAAGGTGAAGGTATGGGGACATGGGGTGAGATGCTGTCCATATTGAACGGACTGGTAGATTCGATTTTTTCCCTGCTCCCAGGAGTTATGGGAGTCAAGGTTTGCTCTACCGGGCTGATGATTGTGTTGGCATCAACATTTCTTACTGCGACTAGATTCAAAACAGGCAGACTGATGTGTTCCATATGTTTCGCCAGATGAACTGTCAACTTCTTCCATGTTGCAAAGGATCTCCCGCAGAATTTGCAAGGCTCATCCTGTGGCCGATTCTGCGTTTCGTGGTGGCACTGTTCTAACATCCTCCACGCTGGCTCCGTCAATTGAGCCTTTTTGATAGCAGCTTTGGTTTTTTGCTTCGGCTCTGGCAGCTTGTGCTCCCGAACAAGATGTTGCAGAAAGTTATCTTTGCGATAGCAAGGGTGCCTGCAATCCTCCACTTGACATATCCACCATTCCAAGTGACGATGACGCTCATTCTCATGTCGAACCCAGTCAGCCTTTCTCTTGAAGGACTTTGGTTCCTTGCACTTATCGTACGTGCAAGTGAACGGCTGCACGTCTTCATGAACGTGTTTCGTCCAATCTGAAGGCTTCTGAAACCTCTTGGCTTTAAAGCACAGTTGACACTCAAACTCGGCTGGAAGATTGCGCGTTGGAGGCATTGGGACGCCCTGAGGGAATGTTTCTTCATTAAGAGCACCTTCTCCGGGATTGGAGTCATTGTCGGAGAACTCCGTAACGAGCTGCAAAGGTCCAGTCTGCTCTGCTTCGCGCGGCTGGCCCTTGGCGTCTAGCAGGGTGGCATTTCCTCCTAGGGACATGCAATGGCGGCCTGCTCCACAGCGTCGGTTTCCAATGGCTTGCGAGTGCTTCACCCGTAGATCAAGCAGACTTTTATATCGGATTTCCTGTTGATGTGCGATCCTGCTTACTAGCCAGTTGTATCGAGGGTCCATGTCGGCATTCAAACGCCGGACATGGGCTTTGAATCCCTCATAGTTGGGTACTATAGGATTCGCTTGCTCGTCTGATTCGATTTTCATGTCAGCGTCGTCTCCCTGTTCGTCGTCATCGTCTTCATCCTCGTCAAGGTCCTTGGCTTCTGCTTGCTTTGGATCGGGATCCATTGGCGGCGAAGCCAGCGTGGGAAGTGGTGGACCTCCCTGGCCCCTCCAGAGATCAGCAAGGCCTATCTGGCCAGCCTTCTCTTGCGACGTCAATTCACTTCTACTTCGAGCGCGCTTAATCACAGATCTGATGCCAAGATGGTTTGGGCTCCTGGGAGAAGTTGCCGTTGCGCTGACTGATCCGGAACGCGTATGAGTAGCTCCCACAGCGGCGAGGGGGCCAGCCATAGCTGCGAAAGCCGTATTGATGCTCGGCGTCGGGCGTTTGCCAAAACTCGAGGTCCGTGGTGGAGGCGCCAGAGTGCCCTGGCTGTTCTGTCTCGAATGGGGCATTGCGTGAACCTCTTCAGGAATGTTCTGTGTACTTCGAGCACGCTTCAGCTTGCTATCGCTCCTGTTGTTGCGAACGATATTTGCTAGGCGATCAAGTCCTTGGTCAAACAGGCTGTTCTGACGAGGTCTTTCGTGTTCTTTTGATTTGCTAATTGACAATTTCTTGAGGAAATTGCCGTCGGCAACTGCTTCAAAATCTGCCAGACTAGGCTCACTACGCCGCCGTGTGCCCCAAGTGGCTGCACGTGAGGCAATAGAGATTGTATCCGCATTCCGCTTGAATTCTCGAATGGCATCGTTTGATGTTGAAGGTTGATATGAAGGTTGAAATGGGCTTCTTGTCAGTGCGAACGGATACGACGGTGCATCGTTCCAATGGCGAGGCTGGTGCATCAATTGCACATCGGTCTCATTGAGAGGGACGCCCTTCTTCAGGGCGTAATATACTTGGCCCTCGATCAATCTATTCTCATGTATGCTGGCGGCGTCGTCAACAGGGGGTATAGTGTTGTTCTCCTCGGCAGCATCGCGTCCGGGGCCAGACTTCGATTGCTGGTACCACTTCTGATTGTTTACTGGGAAATATGATTGAGCAGGCTTTTCATCTTCCGCATCGCTACTCCCACCAGCTTGAGACCTCCACTCCTGCACCTCGATGTTTTTGTTTTCAATGCGCCGCCGTTCTTCTTGTTCTTTCAGATTTGGAACTTCTGCATTTGAGATTATCTTGCGTCTTTCCGGGTCCAAACCCGCCTGGCGGGTCCGGTCATTGGACATCCAAGATCCGTCTTCGTCTCGCAGAATAGGTGCTTGGGCATGCATCATGTCTATGGTCGGATTTGCTACTTCGGTACCGAAATCTCCCATCTGGCTATAATGGCCAACAGGTTGAACTAAGGCTCCTAGTTGACTTTGTCCGTGGTCTCCCCATTGCGAGACAGTGACATGGGGGCTCCTCTCGAGGTGGGCCATGGTGCTCGGCTCAAAACTCTCCGCACTTGTATGACTGCTTCCACTTTGATCAGGAGTCAATTGAACGGTCGAGTTATGTGCTGGCACAAGAGGGTCAAAGGCCGGAAATTGCGAGGTGTGCGACTCGTTGTTCAAATCGCGCTGAAAGGGGGTTGTGTTCTTCTTTAGTTCATTGGCACTGCCTTTGGGAGAGGGTATATCCGGCGCACTGCTATGTACCGGGCTCAGAGGATATTTTGAAGCCGTGAAAGTCTCGGTCGATGGTTTGCTTTCGAGTTGAGGTGGGAGGTCTGGCAGAGACCGGTTGAGATCAGGCGGTTGGTAGGTGTCGCTCGTGAGAAGATTCGAAGGAAGTGAGTCAATCCTACTGAAATCTACCCCGAAGAATGGGTCTTCGATCTCAATCTCGCTGAGCTCGCTCTGTTGGTAGTTACTGTACTCGGAGAAGCTGTCGCCAAGCGGGCTGTTTAGATTATTCGAAGGACTCGTGGAATTGCTGTTGATTTGAGATTGGTTGTAGGGAGATAGATGATTGTTACTGAATGGTGGATTGTTGAAAGATGTACTGTTCAGCCCCAGGTTGTCGACGAGTTCTCGTGATTGTCGAGGGTCAACGGAAGTAGAAGCAGAGTTGTAAGTTGTTGAAGACATCTGTGTGACTAGTGCAGGAGGCTATGTATTCTCGAGGAGCTTTATAATCTGTTGCACTCGAAGGCCTGTCCAGAGAGCTTTGGGGGTGGTCAGTAGGCAAGCAACCAGGAATTGGTCATTGTGCAGCCTTGGGGATAGGTCAGAGTGTGCTATGCTTCGTTCGCTATGCAGCGCGGCTGGCCAGTGTACAGGCCAGGTGGAGAAAAAGCAGAACAGGTGAAGCGCTGAGACGAAGCTCTTACGACGTAAAGATGCGCAAGATTTCAAAATGAGACTGAGTTTGAAGAACAACAGCTTTAAAACGGTAAGTTGAAGAAGATCGAAGGAAGGCCGCGGCGCAGGAATAAGCGTACGGAGTAGGGATGTAAGGAGAGGAGAGTGGAGTGGGTCACGATTGCCGCTCAGAGGCTAAGATAAGATGGGATGGGATGGGATGGGATGCGAGAGATGCGAGTGAGGGCACATTTGTTGGTGTTTTAGAGAGAGACGAGACGCTGCTTCGAGAAGAACGCCTCGTGTTTAAGCCCATCAACCCAGATGCAAGACAGACGACGGTCCAAAACTACTGCAGTGGAAGGCCATCAACGCTCACCCACGGTGAGAATATGCAGGCACTTTCACCTGGCTGACAAAATCCCTTCCATAGCGCGGAGGGAGGCTGGCAGACAGCGGGTCTGATAGGTAGACGGAGCCTCAACTATGCTCATGATAGGGAACGGGCGAGGCAGACAGAATATACGAAGTAGGAGCAAAATCAGCCCCAGTCCCCCCCCCCAGCTCGCAAATCCGTGGCTGTGCACGGCGCAGCGATTGCTATCATTTATTCTTCAACCTCGACAGTCTCATGGTCTCATCATTGAGAGATACTCATGCTTTGCTTTGCTATTCCCCATAGAGATGGCATCAATTGATCAATGGTGCGTCTGGTGAAGACAGTGGCCCTAGAAAGTACCTAGGTCGATATCGTATCAATTCTCCCCGAGCAAACAGAAGATATCGCATGGAGCATTCAAACTTCCCTACCTCTATCCCACCTGCCCACTTCAGGTACGGTACTACATTATATCACTTGCAGTCTGCAAATTTCTCAAAATCCCATAGTCGGGGTGGACAGCAGAAAATATCCCATTGAAAGGCACAGCCTCTCCAAAAGCAGTGACCGATTTCTACTGTAGTATCTCCGCAGCAAGTCTCTGCCCTGCCCCACCTTGGAACTCCGTACTATTATCCACAGCCTCGTCTGTTTCATCAAATCAGAACCAACCAGTTTTGTAAGGTTACTGCATTTTCTTTCTCTTGTCACATTGATTCTGACCTTAGAGTATTACTAGCTGGTGTAGTGGTAAGCAACAGTGCAACAGTGTGCTGTTTCACAAAGGAGAAAAGGCTAGCCCGAGGGCGATGCTGCTAAGAATACGCCAAATCAAAGCCGATCTCGGGTAAGAAGTCAATGCCTATTCAAATCGCCCGAGTTGGGTTGATTTATAACTGGATCCTTATATAAAGGAGCGCTTGCGCTTGTTAGACGCGCGAACGGACAACTTCATCCCTATACTAGTAGCATTAAGTGGAATTTTAATCTTTCATTGCGTTATATCGGTCCTATGTACCGGTAGCGACTTCTCAAGTGTTAAGCTTCCCGGTTCAGTAACATTTTTTTCGCCTAGGAAGATCCAACGTGTATCTCTTTGTGCAGCAGTTGTGTTTCTTAGCATGGATTTGGGTTGAAGATCGCACTGCAAAATCCATTATTGATGCCGCCATAGTGTTCCCTTTGAACGTGTGTTATCGACCAGTCAAGTATGACAGACCTCATACGACCCCTCACCTCAAGCCGGACAAACTCGCATGATAATGCGGGGATCTACATGCGTTGTGGGGAGTTATGGGTCTATTTCGTTCGTGCGTATCCCCAGAAACCCCACTCTTCAACGTCCGCGATGTTACTTGAACTCTGATTGCGCCCAAGACCTGGCCTCAGTATCCGTACTCTTTGATTGAAAGTACTTCAAACATGACAAGAACTAAGGTTATGCCGCCAACGGCTGGCGATTTCGATGCGCTTGAGGCAATGGAGCCTACTGAATATGCAGCGAAAGAGAAAAGACTTGTGCGAAAAATAGACCTCAGACTCATGCCTTGTCTCATTTTTATGATTGTTCTGAAGTACAATTTTCCCCTCAAGTGTAAGCTAAAGTTTTGACAAATGTTTAGCTATCTCGATCGAAACGCCCTGGCGAATGCCCGAGTTCAGGGAATCGAAAAGTCTCTCGGTCTTCATGGCGATCAATTTAATACTTGCATCTCGGTTCTTTTTGCTGGTGAGCAACCATTTCTTTCTTTGGCCTTCCTAGAGTACTAATTCCTTGGTAGGATATATCGCGCTTCAAATCCCCTCCAATGCCATATTAGTTCGGACGCGGCCCAGCATTTACTTGGTAAGAGGATATCTGCCGTATTTCTGGTCATGGTCCTAATTTTTTGCAGCCCGTTTGCATGGCGGTTTGGGGCATCGTATCTGGCTTGACAGCTGCGGTGCATAACTATACTGGCTTGGTTCTGGTCCGGTTCTTCCTTGGATTTGTCGAGGCGTCAGTACCAAGCTCAATAATATTTTCATGATTGCTGATTCGACCCAGCCCTTATTTCCCCGGAGCTCTATTTCTACTTTCGAGTTGGTATACCAGAGAGGAATTAGCCTTGAGAACCTCGATCTTGTATGCTGGAAGTCTTCTCTCGGGAGGCTTCGGTGGCCTTGTTGGAGCAGGAGTCCAAGCGGGTTTAAATGGAACGCGTGGAATTGTTTCCTGGAGGTGATTCTTTCTTGGAGGCTCAATATCCATATTCTGATTTCACTTAGATGGCTCTTCATAATCGAAGGATCGGTTACCGTCTTTGTCTCCATATGCGCTTCGTAAGTTTTCTATGCACATATCTCCAAGCAACTACTGACGTGTTTAGGTTCGTCATCCCAGATTTCCCACATACGTAAGTTAACTTCCCCGGCCATATTTTTCCTACTGTGGGTGTCTCAAGGGTGGTCTACTCTCTTCCCTCTTGAGCAAATTGCTATCTCCTAGGCTTTAAGATTTCCGGTAATACTGACTACGAGATGCTGCTTATAGGACCAGATGGTTGAGCCAGGAAGAGAGAGCTATTGCCACAAAGCGTCTTCAGTATACAAGTGGAAGCCACGACACCGAACGTGGCTCGCTGTTCTCCGGTGTTAAGATGGCTGTGATGGATTATAAAGTCGTAAGTTGTTGCTCGGAATATTTGCATGACACCCCAATATTGACTTGCCTCTTCTTCAGTGGCTCCTAGCGTACCTTCTTCCGCATCCATTACTTTGCACCCTCACCTAATTCCTTCCAGGGTAATAATCATAACCAAGACTAGTGCAGGCGCGGTGACATCCTTGTACATCCCTCTACAAACCTAAACTCCGCATATCAAGTACCCCACTGACACAATCGTCACAGCATCCCCACGCTCGTAGCGACCTTCAACTATAGCCGTGTTGATACCCTCCTTCTCGTCGCTCCTCCTTACGTCTTCGCAACCATCATCGCCCTCGCAATCTCCTACTCATCCGACAAACGCCATGAGCGTTGTTTCCAGTAAGTCAAGTTGTGGTCCTGCGCCGTGATTTCATGGCAGTTTCCAGTGCTTGGCTCTCTACTCGAAAAAGATACCCGGACAGATAAGCTAAATCGTTGCACAGCATCGTGGTTCCCATCTTCTTTGGCATGGCAGGTTTCATCATCGCAGCCTCCACCACAATTCTCGCTGCACGGTACCTCAGTCTATTCCTAATGTTAGGAGGCGTCTATGGCTCCTACAACGTAGCTCTCGCTTGGATCTCCTCCACCCTCCCCCGTCCAGTTGAGAAGAGAGCAGCTGCAATCGCCCTTGTCAACACTGTGGGGAACATAGCCCAAATATACTCTCCGTATATGTATCCCAAGAGCGACGGACCCAAGTATTTGACAGCTATGATTTGCAATGCGGCCTTTTGTGTGGCTTGTATTGCTGTCACGCTCGGGTTACGTTGGTGTCTCATGAATGAGAACGATAAATTGCAGCTGCTCGAGGAACAAAGCGCTGCGGACGCCGCGGATTTCGATGGTGTGAAAGCCGCTCGAGAGGAGATCGTTGATGTAAATGCTGCGGGTGGGCTCGTAGTTCTAAATCCCGGATTTAGATATGCGCTCTGAGGGTATACCAGAAAAGTGTTTGTTGCAATCTGGTCTAGTGATAGGCTTCATGCAGAGTCATTCAAGTCAAGTTGCTCCACCAGTTTCCTCTATTGGAACACCTTTTCGGTATTATTGGGTGTCATATGTTGCAAGTGTTATACAAATGAAAATCCTCACTCCAGGCACCTTTAAAACCAAAACCAAATCATGTCATTATTCATCTTCTCATCCACGAACGCAATCCCCACCTGCGTAGCCATTCCCTCGGCGCCGATCTGAAATCCAGCCTTGGTCCTGTTCTTCTTCCGCGTGTCTTGTTTCAAATGTCTCTACCACAAAGAATTCTCCAGAAACAAGCATGAATGTTAAATCAGATTGTCAAGTCCGGTCAGTCGCATCCGCCATCAGATTTCCGTCCCTCAGCCCGACAACCAAGCAGGCGTGTCCTTTTGTCTTCAAACCACCCGACGTTTCTTCCGAGGGCAGAGATAACAGTATCTTGTCAACCGGCAAGTTAGGATGCAATTCTTCGTGTTTCTGCTCTCTATTCTAACCATTTCTTTGCTCAAATACTCTCTCAATCAGAAGGCTTCTCCGCGGGTATCTCGAGCTATTAGACAGCACGAAGTCATTCCTAATAAACTTAGATATTGGCGCTGAACACGTACGAAAAATGTATGGAAGGCATAAAGAAAGGAGCATGTGAGAATGTTTTGGAAATTTGATGAGTTGTGCATGCTCTCTAAAGCCAGTTCACGCGTCCGGCATCCAAGGAAAAGCAAGTGTAGAGGGCACATTGCACTCGAATTAAGCATGCCAGACACCCAATTTTTAGGTGAATAATAGGTGAAGCCACACTTAGAGAAGTCCAGAGAAGTAATAATAGAATGTATAAGGTGTGATATAACTAGCCAACGAGTTTAGACCTCCAGAAGAGGGTAGCCGCTTGATCTACAATTCCAATTGAGCTACGCACTAATGAAGGCTTCTTCGATAATGACAAGACTTTGCCTACGAAGAACTTTGGCAATATGCCAGTGGTCAATTAGGCATGGTGGGGACTTCACCCTGATTCCATGCCAGAGCCAGGCGTGTGGCACAGACTGAATTAACCGTTGACCATATGCATAACTTTCAGCTCTCCGAATTGCTCATGAGCACTGGGAGATTTAGGAAGAGCTTTTGATGATCCAGAGTCTCAAAAGAAAATAGGAGATTCTCGTCGTTGAAGATAAGAGGGTACTACATCGAAATGGTGAGTTCTGGCGTGCGGAAAGGTTGTACGTAACCATGAGAAATATTGTGGTCCCCCAAATGTATAAACTGAAGCTTATCGCGAAGGAATCCGATCGTGATATGTTATGCAGCATTCTAATAAAGGAATAATCAATAATAGAATGCGTGGGATTCCCTCCCATTGCAAACACAAGTAGTCAGACTACCACACGCGCTGTAAAGCTCTTTACCAACCTGAGCCGCTCATATAAAAAAAGGAAACTTTACAAGGAATGCAAAGATATCGGGAAGATCACTGCTGGTTTTGTTCGAGAGCCTTTATCAGCCCTATGTATTGTGTCATGAGGTTGAAACCCGAGGGGTCTTCCTGGCGTCTCATAAATCCTGATGGATTCTTTAGCTGCATATGCAGATAAAGTCAAAAAAGAAAACTCCTCGAGCCATTTTCAGTTTCAAGACTAGCAAGTACTCGTTGCAGTAGCGCTGACGTGCTGGGCACTTTAGGGTAGCCAGAATCCTTATACATGATACATCAGACCTCGTGGTTTTAATGTCCACGTGGAGAAATGGGGGAACTGCATGGAACAGCCACTAAGAATTGCTCTGCATCTGTGCCGTCTCTGTGCCACTCGTTTACATGATAACCCCACAAACTAAATTGACTTGTATCTTATAAATAGCGTCAAATCCATTTATAAACGCTAATGCGAAAGGCCCCCTTTGCCAAAATGATTTAGTGAAGAGGCTAAAGACGACGGATCGCTTCAGATATCGAACAATACCTAGGTACTCTGTACTTGAAGATTGTACCAGGGGTCACATTTGGGACACATTTTACTTCGTCACAGGCGTAACTATTACGCCAAGAATTCTATAGCAGGGGGGTAAAGAACAGCGGTAAACGCACCAAAGCAAGGCCCCCTTGCCCAGGTCATCTTGGCGGAATAGTTACGCCTGTGACGAAGTATACCGACTGGGCTGTATGATACAACTTCTGAATCGGGTATGCAGGCTGCTAGAAGTAGATTGGGTCAGGGATCATGGTGCATGACTTGTAGCCAGACGAAACACATGCTTGACTCGTCTGATCCTACTACTTGCTCAATACTTGTCCCCATTACTATTGCTATACAAGATGGCAAGTGATCATAAATAACACCCGAGAACGAGATAAAACAACAAGGGAGGGCTTGTTGGAGCTGAATTTCCAAAGGGATAACCAAATCGTAGAACTATCCACTCTTGACTTCTCAAACCCCCACATACCTAGGTAGTTTTGTCAATTGTATAGCCGGCGCGAGAGAGACCGTAGCACAATGATGTCGTCTTTACTCTGCTATCCTTGAAGCCCTCGATGAATGTAAGAACCGTGATCTGAAAGATGAGACGAGGCTAGTACTGAGAGAATAGCCTATGAAACAGTTCAACCTCCTAGGGTCCAGTCAGATAGCTTTCAGGAAACGACGCTGAGCTCAGGCTTAATAAGCAATACGAATTCCCTAGCTGATACTCCCAGGGATCTAATTTTAGAAATCGACAAAAACGGGCGGTATGAAAGTAGCGTTTCGATATTGTGCAACAGCGAATACCTGGCATTGGTCTTGTTGGTCCGTTGGCAAAGAGAAGCATATCAACAGAGAGAAAGACTTCCGGGATGCTCAAGTAGCTGCAGCCCTGCAAATATGCAATTCAGACGCTCGAGCTGGGGTGACAACTATGCCGCGCCCACTCCTCCATCGACATTGAAGTCTCAAACCCCAGAACATGTTCCGCGATGTGAACATGCCGTTTATACAAATACGATTGACTCAAGGGATACTGTAAGTAGCGGATAATACCCAGGAAAGCATGTTTTTCCTATATTTGCATATACTATACTTATTTGCCAACTCAGGAAAAACAAATAATCGGAATTGGAGGTTTGGGATGTCTTTTCTATCCAGGCCAGGGGAAAATGTTATTGGAATCTCCAAATAGAATAAACGGTGTAGTTGGTGATTATTACAGGTCGGTTGAAAAACACCTACCTGTGAGGCATCGGGATCTGCCCGCAATGGTCAGGATCTACCTTTAGGCAAATCTCGAAAAGCTTCGTGGGCTCCTCGTGGCAAGCTAGGATGCTCCATATGGGAATTTAGGGTGGGTGTCACCCCTTGACCTGCTGGAGTCGTACGGAGTAGATGATCGCCCTACATGCTTCTCTGTGCCAATCGGAAACCCTTGGCATTTGGGCTATCAGTGGCAGTCCCCGAACCAAGCGCGCTTTGCACCTCTTCGAGCGAAAAAAAAGGAGGCTGATCGGAAAATTAGTCGGTGCCGCTTTTCGCCCAGTCAAGCAGCTGCGATGGCTAGATCAAACATCTTGTACAGGAGAGGCAGGTCCGAAGTTGCCCGGGACCGACCGTTGAGAGGTTAACATTCAGAAGAGGTTGGCTACGAATCGTAGCCTACGATGAGTACGTACGGAGTATTCAGCCATCAGCTATCCACCAACAGCCCATCCACACTCCCAATAATCGAATGGTCGCGGAAGCATGCTGCCGAAATACCGTACACCAACGTAGGAGAAATGAAAAGAAGGTTCGGGGGCGTCCACCGGTGTTTGACATGACGGCGCCAGTCTCCAGTCTCTCTCTCTTAGTTCGAAAATCAGAGCAATACAAACAAAGGCCGGACTTTCGCAGTTTGCTGGCCCAATCAGTCATGTGATGCACCGAGTTCGCGTGCGCGCTAGTTAGATTCCAACAATCACTGCTGGATGTCCCACCCTATGCAAAGCTACGGCGTGCGCATTCTGTAGTATTGATCCTGAAGTCTGGTGGTTGCGACATACTTTTGCAACTTGCAAGCTGCTATAAGTTCCGTGTTGCCGGAGGTATAGCCGGAAAACCCCAGTATGCGTCCCAGAGGATATGATGTGATTTGCTTCTTCTTATTGATGAGTAATTGTAATAGCCAGTAAGACGCTATTTCTCAATGCGTGGCTCCCTTGGACTTTTGAGGCGTGATTAAATGCGCGTGGCATGTCTGCAGCACACTGCAGTAGCTGGCCGCGGCGTCGGGGGGGAGATTGTATGAGATCAAGGTCTAAATATAGACGGACTCCATTGTCTCTGGAAAGCGAATGTCTACGGAGGTACCTCGGTACTCCGTACAATTTGTTCGAGTGGCTATCCTATCTTGCAATTATTTCTGTAAAGCCCGACTTGCAAGTCACTTGGCCACTCGCATATCAGAGTTTGAGTGAGCAAGAAGTACGGAGTACTAGCTTCAAGACCCTAGAACCATCGAAGCCTCAGGATTCGTTGATTATCGTGTAAAATGTGCATCATTGCTAGCTTCTCGCTTCCCATGTCCCAATGTAGAAAGCATTGGTATCAGCTCCCACTCTAGCCCAACCCAACTTCACAAAATATTGTCTGCCAAGGGCTAAAGCATCTCGCATCTCGCATCAGTAGGTAGTAGCAAAGAAGTAAATTATGTTGGTTCACTGTGAACCTAGCCTACCTTAGGTCTGGTTTTACTCTAGCTTTGTAGTAAACCCCCCTTTCTCGGCTCTAATACTGTAATTACAGCCCACGAATCCGGTGAGAACCTCCGTAGAAGGTCGTTGGTCAAATATTTCAACCGATGGATCGACGACCCCAAGCAACGATCAGGGTTCCATACCTCCATACGTGGGGAATCTATATCTATGATCACCTTTAGCGATATCAATGCAAAATGAGTTCCGAGGTACGGAGGTACCTTAGTTTCCATACCCTTGAAGCTATGACTCAGCGGCGCAAAGTCGATATACCACCGTACAGTATAACAACTGGGCATAAGGGGATAAAGTAGCCGGAAAGTAGCCGGGTACGAACTAGGTAGGAGCCTTTGACGTGACAGTATCAGTAATAATGCATGCGACGGATAAGGCGCCCGAGCGAGAGGACCCCTGAGGCTAAAGGCATGAGGATTGGCATGGCATGGGGCAAGAGACAGCCATAGAAAAAAGAGATAATTCCAAGGATACTGTATTAATTCTGCATCCGAGCAACACCACGTAGGTGTTGTGGTTGCACAGGAAATTCTAGCAGATAGTGGGGATTCGTTCGAGAGAAGAATGTTCTCTGGCTGGCTGCAGCGCTGCTCGATACTGTATGGTTTCCGACTTCTCCATACTTAAGCAGAACTATTGCTGCATCCTGCAGGGCTCATCGCTGTGCTGGTGCGGATCATTCATAATTCTGGGTCGTTGGTACAGTATAGCAGCAGCGCAGGCTTGGGACCTGGGTCGTCCGCTGTCATCGGGGAGCGAAACAGTCTTTGGGCTGGTTTTCGCTTATGTGCACCCCCTAAAAGCCCTGTGGCGTAACACTAACAAACGACTATCGAACGCCGATGATTTTGCAACGATCAAAGTGGACTCTCTGTGATTGCCCCTATACAGCGTCCTAGCGGTCAGCTGTAAGGCCCTCATGGCGGCTTCAAAGTCAGGCTGACTCCCGGGCCTGCGCAACCTACAACTGCCTGGAGGCAGTCCTGTGAGTTCTGTAAGAAGTAAGCGTAATACGCAGAGGGGACAGCTAGTGTCCTCACGCATACTGCTTCCCAAATGGCAACTACTGGGACCATCTCGTGTACCTTTATATCCCAGTAAGCAAGTCCACGCTTAGAGCCTCTCAGACTGATCATCAAATGGACCTGACAGAGCATCGTATACGAAGTACAGCATCAGAATAGAAAAGTGGCGCGCCAAGGGTTCAAGGATACAGGGTGAACCGTGCCAGGGCTGGAGCTGGTCGCGCGTGCTTACAAGCATCAAAATTGATCCGCCTGGACGTTCCAGTAGCTCCCCCCCGGGGGTGGAGCTTGCACTTAATGTTACCCAATCTCGTGGCGTCGCAAAATTCGAACCCTCAATGTTGGTCTCAAGTCCCTACTAGGCTCACGGATACTTGAAGATCATGATATGCTTCCTCTCAACCTTCCCCATCTTCTTCGCCACCACCATGATCCACCACCACAAGTCCTTTCTTGAAACTTGACGGAGGCTTGACTTGATTCAAGATACAATCATTGCAGGCCTTTCATGTCTTACTTTTCGTCATTGGAATCTCACGTCCTCGGGTCTTCTCCTGGTACAGCCAGTCCAGAATAAAGATTACAGCGAGACCTATGCTGCAAGTGGCGTGTAGACTTCCTCTCTCATTCGCTGTGCTGGTTGTTAAACTCCCCACGAAGACTGCTTAACCAAACTTGACTGGCCTATCTGCCACTTGCAATTAGCACTTTCATTAAGCCACCCCGCCAGCCATTCCTCTCCGCACCATTACCTGGGAAGAAATATACAAGACAAGTCCTTGATATCCCCTGAAACCGGCAGCCACTTCTGCTTGTACTCGTTCCCGCCAACCTGTCTCCCGCCTTCAAACGCCAATGATAGTGCTGCGCCCAGCTTAAATCGACCTCACAGGTTCCTCTGTCAGCTCGCCTTTTGAGTGCGATTGTACGAGGTCCAGTTCGTCTTTGGTCCCTATTGCCAGATTCAACTTCAAAGAAGAGTCAAACTATACCCTGAAGATTTTTGACATTGGAGACAGAACTGAAGGCGAGGACACTGTAGGGCGCGTATACGGAAGACGCTCAAGTCAATCTTTAGAGCCTGATTCGTAAATCCACTCACATGGGAGTCAATCGCAATTGATGGCAGTCTCGGTCCTAACACCACTTTATTCGAAGCCAGGCATGTGGAATTTGGGTGATTCTCCAAATACATTCACTTCGGCCGGAACTGAACCCATACGAACTTCTATGGCATATCAATATCCCTTGGCGACATCTGGTTTGGTATCTTCGAATATGATCCCAAGTTTTCACCACCCTCCTTTGGACCACACACAACCAAATTCACCAGCATCACCAGGTATCCAAAACAGAGGAACTTCAGCGACATCAAAATCATCAAAGATCAAGAGATCAATGTCTACCCCAAATGTACGCGGGCAGGCGACGGCGGAGGCAGCTGCACTTGCATTGTCCGCAGATAAAAGGAGAAATAAACTGGGCTACCACAGAACCTCTGTCGCATGTGGTGAGCAAATCTACCGAATTCGATGCCGCAGATGAACTGTCGCTCTGCGCAAGAAAGACAACTGACTTGAAGCCTAGGCCACTGTCGGAGACGGAAAATAAGGTGCATTCCCGCTCCAGCTGATGCCCAAAACCGTTGTTCGAATTGTATCAGATTGAAAAAGGAATGCAACTTCTACCCTGTTGACCAGCAGCCACAGCCAGATCCTAGACGCCGTGATTCTCAAGCGCACAGCGGTACTGGAATCATTTCCGAAACATCATCGCCTTCGACATCTTCTGGTCAACTACCAGAAATTCCTTCTTCTCTACCTTACCCTCCTTTGAACATGCCACCTATCCAAGACCTTGGAGGGCCCCAGATGAAGCGCCAGAGGACAGAAAGCTTTTCTCCAGAGAACAAAGGTGCGAGATCTCTCGATCCTCGGAACAACAGATTTCCTGAAAAGGTTGCAGTTGTCACATCATCCCGCAACTTCGACTATAATCAAGGCACCACCAACTGGATGGCTCCTGATGCTTCACCAAATATCAAACAGCAGACTGAGATGCCCCAATCTTACTGGCGGCCAAATCCACAGGATTCACCTCTCACCCCCGCCTTCTCTCCATTCACACCTAGTTTGCAGATACCACCACCGCAAAATTGGCCAAACTCACATCCAGAGCATAGCCCACGAGACGATTCAAACTGGTCTGCACCACAGCGCTCCATCTCCTATAGCAATCTAGAGGGCCTGCAAAATCACCAGCCATATACGCCTTACACCAATACACCCGCAACTCCCGCCACAGATCATTACACAACAAAACCCCGTGGGCAGCATGCTGGGATGTACCCACCTCCGATTTTGACTCCAACGAGCGCCATCACAGCTCCGGCGTCCTCGTCGGGGTATGAAGCAGTTCATCATCCTCATTCTGCAGGCCCGTTGTCATCGGCTCCCTTTCAAACATGGCAACAACCTTATACGTATCAGAAGCCTGCTGGGTCTGGTGCCGAAGGATACGGTGCTTATGCTCCCCAGGAAGCACTTCCTCGTCCGCCTGGGTATGCGGGACAGGCGCATCCATCTCAGCACCAAGCGTATGGGTATCCTTCTCCAACGGCTGGAATGTACTACCCAGGACAACCCCCAGGCCGATGAAGAAAAGGTTCGGCGGGCTTATACATAAGAGAGGTTCGAGGATGGTTGCGAACCTGGGGACTGTACGAGAGATTGTTAGTCGTAACACTCAAGTTGAGTACAGGCGATGAAGGAATAACTGCTTAGGATAAAGGTCTTGCTGGAGAGCAGTCACAGATAGGAAGGACCTCCGTCAATGGTGTATATTGTACCAATAACTAACGCTTTATGAATCCCCACGACTGAAAACATGCGCAAACGAAGCATTGATCTGAGGGACAGAGCATGTAGAGAGCGATATGTTGATTAAAGTTGCCAGGAAGAAGGACATGGCCGTGGGAGACAACCATGGAATGAATAGCTGTACACAAAGGGCGGCATAAATAGGTCTCTCATAGGGCAACAAAATTGTAAAGCTTGTCCTAACTCATTGCTTCTTGAATTGCTCGTTGAGTATCATGCAGAAAGCATTGCATGTCCCGGAATCTGAACTGCCGGGTTTTGAAGCACTTGGCCTGGTCAGTGGTCACACAATCACGGGTCTTTTTGCGTGTTACAGTATGTACCCCACCCACCTGATCATTTAAGTTTAGCCGCACAACCTCATATTTACGCCAATTAAGTCCTCCCTAAAATTGTGAGAGAAGATAGGTACTGCTGTACTGCTGTATCTTTTCAGCTTTAGTACTCTAGAGGTCGTTTTCTTTCCTTCTATAATTAAGGTACCCACCTAGGTATATTAGGTAATTCAGCAACATCTTTAGGTAGGTAGGGTAGGTAGGTGTGGTGTGTAGGAGGGAACCGAATTGCGGCCCATCCCGCGCATTCCTTGTCTATCAAACTGTCTCATACAGCCACCCACACCACGCCTACACCACGCCCCCACGCAAAGCAGAAGAAGAGAAAAGCACGCAATCATTAGGTTACACCACGGGGAATTCAAGACATGATGACTGTACTAGGCCGTTTCGCAGGAATGTTCGAGGTAAGTCGCTTCTGGAAACCCAGAAACCTCCACTGTCGCATTTCAAGCCGTTCCATCCCATCCCAATCAGTGAGAGCATATAAAGATACATTACTGTACGATGGAACTGATACATGCGCTACAGCCTCATCCCGAGGACCATCTCCATCTGCGAACACACCGCGCCCGCTCCATCGTACTGACCGCCCAAGAGTTCGTTCCCCTATCTTCCATTCCGCTGCGCGACTAACCCCGCTTTCCACAGGCTCGTCGAGATACGCGCCGCACAACGGACATTCGAAGGGGCATATGTTCGCACAGCATTGGGACAATTCTCTTTCGCGCTTGTGGTGCTTAAGATCTTCACGGCCGAGTTCTATAGCATAGGCGCCCTCTTTGCGACATATGGAGCGGGCATATTGCTTGTGAGCATGTACCGGCGGTATGAGGGCCACAGACAATTCTTCAGTGAGGTGGGGGAGGATGGGCTGGGCAGGAAGAAGTTCAGGACGAGTGGGAATGCCGTGGTGGTGCTCACAGCATTGAGTATTGGGGCGTATGCCTCTTTGATGGCCTTGACATTAAGGCTGGGGCATTCTTGAGTGGGATGAAATAGGAATTGTGAATCGGACATTCGGGATAGGGGCGGAACGTCGAAAGACCTATTGGGACCTGCATATTGGCGTGCGATTAGGGGCAAGACATATGCCACGCTGAACGGATGCCGCCCAGCTGTCTGTTTTAGACACCCAATCTCAGCCGCAATCACGACCTTCCAAGGGCTTCCTGATATGGGACATACCGTATAAATTGGGATAGTGCCCCTGGGGCTCTAAGCAGCACTGGGGTATAATGTGCTAGGCCGCGTGGGACATTAAAAGTCAACTATGGCGCCTTTGTCCATCCGGCATAAGAAGTTTTACACTGTAGGGAGATATAAGTCCTGGGCTTATAATACTAGCGCTATACAGGTAATAGGGTAATATTAAGGGGGGCACTATCCCAATTTATACGGTATATCCTGTTGAAAATTAGGCATACTGGTCCACACAAGCAAAGTGGATAAGGGTCGCTGGACGGCACTACAAAGAATACGGAAAGTCGATAGTCCGGTCAGCTAACGATGCGAATGAGAGCAACGGAGTCAACTCGGGATACTTGGTAGCATATGGATTGCCCACCCGTGCCATTATAGAACATAAACTTTTGACAAGGTTAAACTGCCACTTTCATCTCGTATTTATGTCCTGTACAGCACATGGATGCCTCGTACAGAGGCATAGTTGAAGATAGAATGTCATCACATATTCATTCATTCATTCATTCCATTTATAAGAGCTGGAGTGAAACTCATGATACCTTCATCTCCTCTTCACTTATCCCGAACTCTAATAAACTCAGAAAGAACAGGCCTCAACTTGGGTCGGAAACTGAAAGTCGTTGCCTTGCTCCTGCCCTTTCTAATTCACTAAGCGGAGTGGTGTCAACAAAACAGTGCTAAAGTCTTGCCTCAACCCATTCGCCTCGAAGTAGACAAACCAATTGCAAGATATTTTTAAATCAACTTTGAACCTTTTACCACCTCTGCATCGACATCCTCAAGATGCCGCCAACGCCCAGAGAGAAGCAGAAAGCCCCAGATAAGAAGGTCTACTGGAGGAAGACCTCTGGCTTTCATGCCTTCAATGTAAGTGATCTGAGCCATGGACTGGAATCAGGTCAAATGGGTACTTTGGAGTCGTCGATTGATGTGATTGAAGTCCCAACCATGTCAAAGACGCCCCCTTCATTCCTTGTTCACAAATTCAGGCGTTGCGGTCTCTTATGCCACATCTTCTGGTATCTCCTTTTCGAAGGCCACATGTCTGACCTGTGAATAGGACAAGCCGATGTCCCGGGAGAACAAGGGCGAGCCAGTTATTTGCAACCCGATAGCACCAGAGACCGGTATCCATGTAAGCGTCGCCTTCTCCTTGTGCCGACTGTTTGATTTCTGTGGAGAGCCACCCAACTTCAGCTTCATTGTGTTAACAACTCTCTGAACAGTCTCAGGCATGGGCTGACGCAATCGCCCTTCAAGTCAACAGCAGACTCTTTAGCACCAAACTAAACACCGAAATACCAGGGAAGATTCGACTCATACCAGGTGAGATTCGACTCAAAATATGGGAACTCGTCATCAAATCCTCCCTCAAAGACTCCGAAGGTAACACAATATACATTCAGCCCCAAAAGTGGGGTATGAACTTTGAGGGATGCAATATTCAAGGTGGATACTATGCTCGAGGTCCGTATATGAATGAGATGTCTGACTTCTAGTTATACTTTTTGTGGAACTAATTCTGCCAATAGTCACGGGAAGCCTTTATCACATCTGCCGCCAGGCTTATGTAGATACCTGCGTATCTGGGTTATTTTACAAGTTGGCAGAATTTCAGTTCAGCAGTCCACGTGCCATGATGAACGTGTGTCAAGCCTATCTCATACTCATATCTCTTTCATCGTCCTTGGACTCGATATTGGAAGCCTCCTGGCATGATCGTTCAACCTTGTTGGTTCTTCAAAACACCACGTTTTCAACCCCAATAACTTAATTCTGACTTGAAGAAGTATGTCTCCGTTATTAACCCAAATCACAAAGATGCCATCCGTACTCTCAGCTTGCATTTCAGCTTGACCTCTGGCTCGACCTCGCTTCGGCCCAAAATTGCCTTTGAGACTCTATCCTCAATGAAGAGCCTCAGAAGTCTCGCCATACATATCGGATTAGTCGCAGCGCTAGGCGAGGTGGTTGCGGATCAAGACGGCAGAAAGAATTGGCGAGTCACGGAGCGTATCTTAGACAAAATCAAGAAGTGCAAAGGATGGGCTATGATCATGGATCTACAGGAGTTTAATTTGTCTATAGTCGGATATGAACAAGTATGGGTGGAGGCTAAGGATGATACCGTATAAATTGGGATAGTGCCCCTAGGGCTCTAAGTAGCACTAGGGTATAATGTGCCAGGCCGCGTGGGACATTAAAAGTCAAATATGGCGCCTTTATCCATCCAGCATAAGAAGTTTTACACTGTAGGGTGATTATAAGTCCTAGGCTTATAATACTAGCGCTATACAGGTAATAGGGTGATATTAAAGGGGGGGCACTATCCTAATCTATACGGTAGAAGCAAGGTTGTTGCAAAGGAAATTCGAGATGCTGTGTTGGGAAACAAGACCAAATCCATTACAAGTGGAAGCAGGTAAGGGGAGGGGGTGAACATCTTTCGGTTGAGAAAGCCATGCACACGCATCCAGGCAAGACCACTCGCAGATGAATACTACGAGTAAATAGCAATCCAACAATTCTTAAAGACTAACAACAAGGGGTACACGATTTGTTAAAACTCAAAACGCGTCTATAACCTATCCCCACGCGCCGCCCAGCCTCCAATCCCCAAAAGCATATTCACTTGAGACTACAAGATATCACACCCCAAGCTTAAAGATCACAACCTCTCAAAACGATACACATGTCCTCAACTCAACTCCAGAAGTAACGACTCACTCAACTTAAACGTCAAGAATAAATACACCTTTGATTCCCCTCGATCGCTGATACGCAGGAGAAAAATCACGCGCAGGCAGCTCGCAATACATACAGTATAGCATTGCACATTCGTCAAGCGAGAAAGGTACAGTAGGTACACCAGGTACAGTACAGTACAGTAGAGGCCCCAGCTTGAGGTACTGTACGAACTTATATGATTTGGGCGCCATGTGACAGGAAACGACGTCAAGATAGCAAATAAAACACGCTAATTTCGTATGAATAGATGCAAGCAGGTAAGCTTGGGCTAGCAAAAATGAGAGGGAATTATATCTGCATTCGTAATCATCATCTTGAAATCATCTTCTGATCTAGTCTTACGCTGTAGTCTAGAAAGTATTACGCCCCTGCACAGACGCCGTAGCCCGAAATCAGATGTGTGACCAGCAAGCATTATAGGAAAAGAATACTCCTCTCTACATCCCAAGCATGCTCATCTGCCTCCGCAAAGGAGACGCACTACTACTACTCTCCTCACTCCCATAGCAAGCAGAATCAGTGTCAATATCCCACTCAGCCTCCCCTTCCTTGTTATCCTCCGCTCCATCCCAGCCCTTCTGCATCGCGCCCCTAGTATTCCATCGCAGCTGCCGGGAAACGCTGTCAAACCACTCGGTGCCGGAGCGCACGACGGTCGGGAACGGGTACTGGGATGCGGCGATGGTGACATGGTCGCCTTGCTTGAGCTCGACGCGGCCTTTTCCGTCAAAGGAGCAATAGGCCGTCGCGCGGGAATTGCGAGGGATAGAGACGCGCAGCAGCATGGTGTCAGAGAGTACCATAGGGCGAAAGGACAGCGTGTGTGGGCAGACGGGGGTGAGGAGGATGGCGGGGATGTCGGGGTGGACGAGTGAGCCCCCCGCGGAGAGAGAATATGCCGTTGAGCCGGTAGGAGTAGAAAAGATACATCCGTCTGCTTGAACGATGGTGAGGAGCTCGTTATCACCATACAACTCGAGATTTGAGACGTAGGGAGATGGTCCGCGATCGATGACAAGTTCGTTGAGAACTTCGAATTGCTCGCCTTCTTCCATGTCTTGTCCTGCTCCGTCCCTATAGACGGTGCACGTGAAACGCATGCGCAAGTTAACGCGCATACCTTCCTCTCCCATGATCTTGTTTAGGTGCTCTTTGAATCGGTCATATTCAAAGTTGGTCAAGAACCCCAAACTGCCTAGGCTGAATGATAAGATTGGGGGAACAATACGTTGGAACAGCCACGATGTAAAGAGTACGGTTCCATCCCCACCAAGTGTCAGAACCAAATCAAACTTTTCTGGCTGACTCCAGCAAAGATCGGGAGACCAATATTTCAAGAGATGTTGAAAACGTGGTTGTTCCTCTACTAATTTTGAAGCACCAAAGCGCTTTGAGGTGCGAAGTTTCGCATCGACATAAACGTTCACGCCAAGATCAGAACCATATCTCGGGGTGCTCATCAGCCAAGTAGCAAGATCCCTGGTGAGGTTGACCAGTTGATTGTCTCTAGCTTTTGTGACAATCATGACATTACGAACTGCTCGTTTGATTGGACGGCGTTGCAGCTGCTTGGAGACTTCCCGAACGCCAGTGGCCGTCTGCATGAGACGAGAATGGGACATCCATTCATCTTCTTTTATTTCCTCTAGTACTTTATCGATGTTGACAGCGTCGTCAAATCGTTGGTGGTAGAAACAAGGTGATTGTAAAGCAGTGAAGCGAGGGGTTGTAGGGGTCCCATTCCTTCCCGCGAGATCCGACAATGCTGCAGAGAGCTTTTGGGATGTCGCTGTTCCAGGACGGTTGTCCTGGCCTTGTGTAGAAACCATGCCGGACAAGGAAGAGGCTAAGGACAGGTTGTTCTGATTGTGGTTTCTGCCTGCCGAAGCCAATGCTTTCATAATAGTCTGCCGTGGAATCGACTCGACAGATAATGCGTTTTTGCGGTGGCTGTGGAACTTTTGTGCCGCTCGAGTTGCAAACGCCGGAGATGAAGGTAGGGAAGCGGAATCACTGGGAGAATTCTGGCCTACTGTTGTAGCAGCAGAGAAGGAAGATTCGGGAGGATCATTGTCAATTTCGCCGTAGGTATCTGTGTTTAAGGGACCAAGTTGCTGGGCGTATTCGCGGAGGAGGGCATCTCCAATGTTCGGGGGGTGGTTCAGGCCATGTTGTTTTCTAGCTGAAGATTGAGGCTTGAAACCTGAATCTTGAGAGGGAAAAGACTCGTCGATCTTGGTCAAGGAAGAGGAGGGAGGCTTATTAATAGACAGGGCAGGGTGGATTGAAGTTGCAGTCGGACTTCGTAAGTCTGACATCTCGGCGGTGGACTTTAGAGCGCGGGGGCGGCGATAAGAGTGTCCGTCCGGGTCCAGTCTGATCAAGTGATCAGGGCGAGGCAATTATTTGAAAGGGCGAACCTGGTGAACTGGCTGTTGGATCTGAAATTGAATTGAAATTGAAACTTGGACTTGGACTTGGACTTGGACTTGGAAAATTGATTGAAGGTGGCTGTGTGATTTATAATGATGGCTAGCCGGTCGGAGTTCCTATTATTGTACTTGATGATGCCGCAGGATTGAACCGACTTTTTTGACTATCCGCAGAAACTACGAGTACCAGGTAAGGAACTGCCAAAATCTAATTACAGCCAGAAAATGTCAGCCATGAACCATTGGCCCCTACAGGAGGAACTAGAGAGCTCATTTACATATCAAAAGGGTACTCTCATAGCTCGTGAGACGTGGACGTGATGGTCAAGGGGGCACAAGATGCACCGAAGCTGTACAGGAGGACAGGCAACTTACCTGATAGGTAGAATGATCGCCGGTAAGCGAAAGAGGCTGCAGGACGCTGTGTGATATATTCCTTTACTCGTCGACGGGACTTATTAGTGTAAATTGGGGAGATAGTTGTCGGCGCGTATAGTTGGTATTAATGTTCGTGGGAGTGATACGTTGTGCAGGAAAGTTGAAAAGGGAGGCTATTATATGTGACAGTGATAGTGATCAAAGCGGTCCGCGAATGGGGTATCTTGAGATGCTGTAAATGGTGGAAAGAGAGACGCGCGGTCTAAGTCTATGAAAGCAAACGACGCCCTGTAATGAAAATGTCTAGATGACAAGGAGCATGTCTCAGTGAAAGTGGGGGAAATCAAAAGATACGATGAAATGGAGAAGATTGCACAAGCTTCCAGAGCTCTGCGTTGGAACTTGAAGGTGTTGCGTGGGCCTGGGGAGAGAGACTGGAGGAAAGGGAAAGTCAACAAAAGGTCGAGGACTAGTCTTCTCTTATACCACCTTGGAGCCTCCAGGAGGTCTCGGCTGTATCGATATTCTTTGATCCTCAAATCCGCAGGCGAGTCTTGGTTTCGAGGTGGGGTGGAGAGTCTCAAAGTCACGGGCCCGGTAAGCTAGCGTTTTCAGTGCGCCCTAACCTACAAGTAACCAACGACATATTGACAGGCCTACAGAGGCATAATGTTTGGAGTTTACCATGGCCAACGAGTGGAAAACAAGAGACATGGCCCTGATGCGGTATCATGTCCGGAGGATCACACACTAGGGAGGGAGCTGAGTCCTTATCCATCTGATCAAGATGCGGCTAAGAAAGCTTCAGCAACTTCTACAGTACGGTCTGTCTCCCACGTGGTGCCAAAGATAGCGGACCTCACACCCGGAATCGTCTCAATCTGTGTCAAAGTATCGATAACCAAGGAGGTCGAGGCTAATCTTGAGTGTTCATTGGGGACTGAGAGCTTATGAAACTTCGCTTCTGTAAGGGGTTCTGCAACTCAAAACCATCTCTCGGTACGGTACGAAGTGACTTGTAACATGCATTATCAAGCGCTGCCTGGTATTCGCGGACTTTTCCCCGTTTCTATTCGTATGCCAGCCCTTGGACACTGCTCAGCACTGTACTGTACTCTACTGTACAAAGTACTAGATCACGGTCCGACCCTAGCTCCCAATCTGTCACTCCGCTCTCCCGCAGCGGCTGTTGATATTCTCGCTAGCTCTTGGCATTAATGCCTTTTAATTTTGCCCTCAACCCTTCCTATCTTGAAAGCGTAAGCTCTCGTAATAGGCCCAGGTAGTCGTCGTGAAACGTCTGATCGATATGGAGATTGTACTCTGAATACTTCTTCGCCGGTCAATCCTTCCAATGAAGATCTTTCGTCACCTTTTCTTCTAGTGTTGATTTGACGAAGTCCATTAGACTCCCTTTGTTCTCTGCCTCGCCTTGCATAATAACCTCTCCAGTAGTTTCGTCACAACAAAGCGCTTTTGCGGTCTCATAGATTTCATCCCAGTCCTCAAGTGTAAAAGCCCCTTCGCTCTCGGCGACTAATAGCTCTCCTTGGGAAGTAAAAGCCAGTACGTGGACTGAATCGGCGGCTTGAAACTGCACGACAGTCGGGGCTTCGAAAGTAGTTCGAGATTTTCCATTGGAGTTGAGAGCCAGCAAAACCGAGGTCAGCGTCACGGCGAGCGGTATCGAGGCGGACAGTAGTGTCAGGATTGCAGTTTGAAGAAGTGCAGGGAGTATAGCAAGATTCTATAGTTCAGTCAGTCTGTGTCTCATTATACATGGCTACATAGGCCATACCGAGCTAGCCTGCACAAGTTTTGACCCCGTAGTAGCATTCTCCGGCGTGCTTGTGATTTGTAGGGTAACTTGGATCAAGGTTCGAGGGAAATTGGTGATGAGAATGATTTGGCGGAGAGTCGATTGGAGGATGGATTCAAGATGGCGCTCCCGTGTACCTATGACAGAGATGGTCAGATCAAGCAAAAACACAAAAACATTGAGATACTGACCTCCTACTCCAGCTGATGGTCGTATATTGACCTCGATTGCTGCTTCTTCTGGGAGCTCGTCGCGTCGCTGAACCTCAATAGGGCCGTTGACTGCGCCGATTACAGTGTACCCGTTTTGTGAGAAGGTTGCAGAGCCATCTGTGCGGTGTAGATGTGATAGAAGAGCTGTAGGTTCTGCCGAGTTTGCCATTCTGCTTGTTGAAAATGAAGTGCTGTTGTACTTGTGTCCGGAATGTAAATAAACTTTCAAGCTTCTCTAGGGGACTAGCTGGTGGGACTTTTTCTGCCGTACGACACCGCTAAGGCGCCCCTCTATCACAGCTTCAGGCCCCGCATGATTCCACCTTCTTTCACAACTCTACATAAAATTCCAATATGCCTTCCACCATAGAAACCCCCGAAGTACAGAAAGAAAATAACTCGACAGGTATTCCAGACCTACGGAGTCGTCTGCCAAAACTCCAGCCTCGTCGCCGGCAAGCTCCTCCTTCAAACCCGCTACCAGTGCCTGAGACTCCAAATCTACCTTCCCCTCCAGAACTCTCAACATTGGACTTCCAGAAGCCCACGAGACGCATTTTGTCACCGACAGATCATGATCTCTTCCTTGCATCTCCAACATACAAGCTACTCTTAGCATTCGTCTTCGGCCTCGCAGACTCCGTCGTTGACACGCCTGTTTCCGCCCTCCAAGACAGTGACCTAAGCCCGGCAGTTAAAACAATCCTCAAAATCCTCGACAGCGTACAAGATGTAGTCAACAGAAGTCCACCAGAAGAACAGGGAGATTCCCGCTTTGGCAATAAAGGGTTCCGGGACTTTGTGGACCTGGCGGCAGAAGAGCACTCCGGATGGCACAAAGAACTTGGTATCGAGTCGGAGGAGGCAATATCAGAGGTGTCAACATACTTTCTGCAAGCATTTGGCAACCGCACCAGAATAGACTATGGTTCTGGCCATGAATTAAATTTCATACTCTGGCTGCTATGCCTATACCAACTTAGCATAATCACACCAGCCGATTTCCGACCCCTCGTCCTCAAAGTCTTTACTCGATACCTTACACTTATGAGAGTCATACAGTCAACATATTACTTGGAGCCAGCTGGCTCGCACGGCGTTTGGGGCCTAGATGACTATCAGTTCCTCCCGTTCTTGTTCGGCGCATCGCAATTATTGCACCACCCCTACATTCGCCCTCTTTCAATCCACCAAAACCTCATACTTGAACAATATGGAAAGGATTACTTGTATTTGGGACAGGTCAACTTTGTGAACAGCGTCAAGAATGTGGAGGGTCTGCGATGGCACAGCCCGATGCTAGACGATATATCATCCGCGAAGTCCTGGGAGAAAGTCGAGGCAGGAATGAGACGGATGTTCGTTGCTGAAGTGCTCAAGAAGTTACCAGTCATGCAGCATTTCTTATTCGGCTCCCTTGTTCCTGCTGTAGATAGCATGAATAAGGAAGAGGAGCTTGGCGTCCCAAGTGAAGACGATGATCCTGAGGGAGGCGAGGTGGTTATTATGCAGGATGGGATGAAGCACGTTCATCAGATGAATAGCTGGGGTGACTGCTGTGGTATCAAGGTACCTAGTAGTGTTGCTGCTGCGCAGGAGATGAAAAAGAGGATGGGCGGTGGAGGTAATGGTTTGAGGAGAATACCTTTCGATTAGCCTCATCTAGTCGCAATTAATCATGAAGTTATGTTTACCGTTTCCTTCTTAGTTCAAGACAATGCGTGCAAGATGAGTAGAGGCATATTATGTTTATTACTCGAGTAACTTTATGTAATCTTCTGCAAATTATCCATATATCGAGCAAATATTTCTAACTCGCAACCTCCATCCCAACTAGGGCCAGGAAAACTTTGACCAATATACAGTAACAAAATGTCAACAGTCTGATACAACCCTGACGCCATGAGCTAGCTGTTGTACAGTACAGTACTTGGAACAACTTGAAGTGCATACATACATGACATCGCATGTTTCGAAACATGATCGCCCCCTTCGTATCTGCAGTTTCAAAGACTCTGCAACGTCACTCATGTTTTTGTTTACTAACCGAAAATCCAGTAGTCAGTGACATAAAACACATTTAATAATACTGGTTCGCATTCAGGAGGACGAGGACCTTAGATATAATAAGGGGCGTATTTAAGCGAGAATCGCCCGCCTCCTTTCACCAACGTCAAGTAATCACATATTCGCTGTTCTTGCTTCACTGATATGATCGCTTGAGAGTTACAGAGACTGAAAAGAACAATGAATGGTGACTTCTTCATCAACAAATCTGCTTTTTTCCTTCTTTCCCTTTTTATTATTTTCGCTTCGGGATATATGCACGGTAATTCAAGACCACGTCCTTGAGATCGAAACATACCTAGGTCCCTGCTCTCTCAACGCTAAGTTACATGTATAATGTGCGATCTCTGTTACGCGGTCTTGGGGTTTGTACTTGCTGCTCATAACGCCTGTGGCAGGGACTGAAATACTACTACGGGGAAAATAATTGGACGTTGGCTGGCGAGGGAGGGGCGGTTTGCTTTCTGAGGTTGTGATCATGTATCATCAGCATAACACACCGGGGAAACATATCGAAAGTGGGGAAAGGAAGGGGGAGGACTTACGGTATAGTATGTTAGCACTCGAATACCACCAATGGGCCATGGCACGCGTTCATTATCTTGCACGACCCGGCTAGGAATCAATCGCCGGCAGCTGGACTATGGGGTCCGCAATGTGCCTTACGGTTGACGCCTGTTCCAATGGGTGGGGTGGGGTGGGGTGCCGGAGATGGTTGGGTTTGGATCTAAATATATGCTGGGGTGTAGATCTGTGACGCTAGCGACAGAGATGTGTGTTGTGGTGAGGTTGTAAAAGGATGAGGTTATCCGTGTAGGGGGGGACTCGAATACTGGGGGAAATGCTGGGGACTATGTTGAAGTTAGTGTGAGGAATGAATTTATCTTCCCAGGATGATGATATAGGCGATGCTATAGGACTAGGAGGGTTTGCGGAGTAATCGTGGTGACGAGTGCGGAAGGTAGTGTTGGGTATTAAGGACGATGCGGGCTTGCTGGTGGGTCCTGTGGATTTCATTTGCGAGGGACGTTGAAGTGTCAACGATGGGAGGGTTTGAGTGGTGATGCTGATGTCGAGTGGGAAGGAAGTTGAAGCCCATCTCGCTAAAGCGCGAGCCGGCCTGTGTAACCTCAGCTGTACTTGGCTTGGTAGATATCTACCACGAGCTCCATGTATAACGTTGCAATTAACTAACTGTATATAGAGCCACGGTCGAAACCGAGCGCGCTGGATGCTGCGACGACACCTCCCATGAATGGTAGCAACAAGCGTCTGAAGCTGCCCTCCTCTCGGGACCCCAGCGCTAGTATCTATGCACAGCGAGATACCTGATGCCGTGGAGGGCTGTGGGTCCAATATTAACGCAAGAGATAAGAGTTTGGTTAAAAGCTTACTATGTGATCCCTTGCCTGTGCGACTGAATGGAAAGTATTTTCGGACGCAGTCGAGGCGGGAATCAATGCAGTGGTTGTCTTATTGCGAGAATATACGTCGCCAGATAGCGGAGAATATGCATCTATTATCTTAACACAAGCGCAAGGCTCCCCAGAAGAAAAAATACCATCTTGGAACATGATCCATCTTTTACTCAACCATCTCAACATCGTCTACAACAGGCGCGGTAGATTCAGTAGGAGCATCAGCACTAACCCCATTCTCTTTCCCGCCCCAATAATCCTCCATC
>QGMG01000264.1:0-38606 GCA_007825325.1 Lachnellula cervina | reverse complement strand
ATACCACCAACATACAACCAAACCTCACGAAACGTCATCTCATCTCAGATCAACCCACCAAGCTTCATTCGAAATCACCAAATGTATACTATCCCAATAACGTCCGTTCTAAGAATCCAACCAAAAGAATATACCTCGTATAAAAAGCATCACCTACCCCATGAAGCTCTTCTACGCCTGCCGAACTCCAACATACATACATCATCGATATGCAGGAACCCAAACACGAGAAAACACCATTCTGGAAAGTACGAGGTCTATCCTAATTGCCCAGTATCCATCTCCAACCCAAGAAAAGATCAACTCCAGGTAATGAATAAGCCAGCCTATTCAACAACAACACATCTTTCATTCATCTTCACTTCACCACTCCACATCCACATCCCTATCTATACCAAGATTGTATTCCCCGGCCGCCGCCCTCGTATTATGCAGACTATATCCTACAAACGATACTTACACAATCGTCAATGCAGGTACAATACATACAAGTACCTACTCGAGCGGCTCTCCTTCTCTTTCCAGAAAAAGATCTCTGTGCAAGCATTCATTCTGGAGTACTCGGTAATGTACTTCGTACTTTGTATTTAGGCACAGCGTCCCGAAGGCTAAAATGCAATGTATCCCGTCCACTTGGTCCTGGGATATATGTACGTATGTATATATATATGAAGTGATCTGCGATTACGCAGCTCTGCAGCATTGCAGCATATCCTGGTAATTTATACTGGAAGGTACAGTACGGAGTTTAGTGGTTTACGAGGTGGGAGTGGGTTCGGGGGTTCTGTGGTGGGAGATGCGGTTATTTACTACTTGTATTAGGGGTCAAATCGAGGATGCATGGATTGCATATGCGGGTATAGGAAATGTTGTTTGAGGGAGAGGAGAGATTAGAGATGGACTATTCGTGAGGACTGTTGGTTAAGTTCCTTGAACTATGAGCGAGCGCCTCAAGGGAGCATAAGTTGAGTTACCTTTTCTACCTCGTGGTATTGCAGATTCAGACGCGCAGTGTACATGATTCGCCTTTTGCGGTTAGGATATTATCGAATTCTATATCGTATTAACGAATGTCAAGCACGTACCGGCACTGAGAAGAAATTTCAAACCCGCCTTCACTTCACCATACCCTAGCCTACCTACTTCGTACAGTACAAAGTACCCTCACGGAGCATCATCGTCCTGGAACGGAACAGGGCCCGATGCAGACACCTACAGCACCACACCACACCACCACCCTATATCTTATCGGACCCTGTCCTGCGCCTGCCTGCCTGTCCTGTCTGCTGGCTGTACCTTGCGCGGTATACTATCCGACTCCATACGGGACTTGGGAAAGGTGGACCGATTCAGTGGATGTCATGTAATATCGCGCGTTTTAAGGTTATGGATGAGATCGGACCAGCATCCAAACCTTCCATACTCCGTATCATTATTCAGGGTCCATGTCGTCGGAGACATATCTGAAAGTAAAATGAAGCTATTGATTAAGGTGGAGATCAATTGATGATGTTCAAGGGGGGAGGAGAAGGAGAAGGAGAAGGAGCTTTGGCGTATAACGATTCGGTAGCCGGCAAGATGGTAAGGTAAAAATGGGGGCTAAAGAGAACCCTTGATGTGACATCGCTCATCTACTTTGAATAGAAACATGAGGTCATTGATGCCGATCGGTTCCTCACTTGAGTTTGTAGATTGCAGATTGATGGAAAACCCCGCTGAAAAGATAAAAATAAGAAAAGATAATCCGATTCGAGCTCTTGCTTCGATCATCTCATCCGTGTTACGAAGTAGTATTTGTGATTCCGTATTTCTGAAGTACTCGGGGATGGCGAATGCTATGTCATGTATGGCGACGGGGTGGCAAAGAGTGAACGTGCACTGCAATGCGGAGTATGACACGATGTACAATAGTCCAATTAGAGCTGGTGGAGTAAATAATGTAGCGATTAGGGATGTTCTCGAAGATGTGGGCTGTGGGCTGTTTCCCGCATCATCTTGGAGTTGCGGCAGCACTCCGTACAGTAACGAAATCGAAATCGCATCGCACGCACGCACGCACGCACGCATCGCATCTCTATTCGAACCTTGCAGACCTTATAGCGGCCACTGCTGTGGCTGGTGCCTACCTACGACTTGGCAGTTGAAATAGTGATAAGTGAAGGCGATCCTCTGTTAGAGAAGAAAATAATTCTTTCAGCGGTGTGACGTAGTTTGGATTTTGAGACTCTCGCCTCGTTGACAGCGCACCTTTTTATGAACCCATTTATGAACCCATAAAAGCGGAGACTGATAAGGCTGAGAAGATGGGATACAGTAATAGGCCGCAGCGCACACTCGCTTCCCCACCCTCCTCCTCCAGCCACAGTTCGAACAAAACGTGACCTGACCACACTTACGGAGTAGGCGGGTGTTTCAGAATATGCGCAACCCCAGATTGCCCAACTTGTACTCGAGGTCTTTGACGGTCTGGACCTGATCTCCCGGACCCCTGCCCTGGTGATTTGATCTGACTGCATTGCCAGTCGCATAAGATTGAATCGCGATTCGATAATAGCGTGTGAGGTAATAATAAAAGAAGAATGACTCCATTGCCAGCAGTGAGAAAAAGAAACCATACATTAAACCGAGTAGCTGTACCTATGCCGAGTGAAAAGCGGAAAAGAAAAACAAACGATGACGCAGGTGGCGCTTGTCATCGACTTCTGCATACCGCATGCAGAACTCTTGCTTGGGACGTTGGGAAAGAGCCGCATTTACTCGCACGGTCTACCTTGGGAAGTAATTTATTAGGAAAGTAGCGGGCCTTACGGAGTAGCAGATGAAGATGAACTGCAACTTTCTGCAAAATATACTTTTACAGGGCTTGTATGGATTCCTGCTGTCGGAAACACCCTTTTTTCTAGTAGAAAGTGGGGGGTTTTAGCAGTTTGATCACCAAATAAGGCATAAATGATATGTTCAGGGACTTTTCAGCCAATAGAAACCCTATATTACCCTGGGCATGTCCTGGTTTTAAGAGTAAAGCTGCGGTCCATCTGCTAAGGCCCTGTAGCGAGTAAGTTAGTCAAGGTATGATTGGGTGCGTACCTAGGTATTATATTACGGTGTTCGACAGTCCGTATGGTGGTACGGAGGGCGGAGTGGGTCTCCGATACCTGACCTGTATCTGAGCCACATGAAAACCCCCTCTTCCAAGCCACGCAAGCACTTGCCACATCTAAACTTATTAAAGAAATGATTATCTGTTACCATAATGGCTCATGAGTTTAATCCCATATGGACCCCTGATGCCTCATAGTTCATACCTACAAGTTACTGGTAGGTACTCCGAGTAGTGTTGTCGCTTTACCACTCCACAGTAATGTCCGCTCTCGCCCGTTTTGAAGAAGGATCGGATTTGAGAATTAGATCGTTAAAAATGAGATCCCGATGCGAGAGTCGAGGTCCTTTTCCTACTAGGCTACCCCTGCGACCCCCATCCCATCACCCGCGAAATGATGTGGGATTTGGCCAGATGTGACATTCCCCTCAAATTTGGGGTACCCCAAATTTGCACATATCTGTACCGCCAGCGGCTGTAAAACGTAGGGCCGAAGCCCACCGTCCTGTAATATTAGAGGACGCCCTAACTGCAACCTAAAATGTGATTCGGGAGATGTCCTTTGTTTACCGGCTTTGGATAAAACGTTTCGAGCTCGTTTGGCTGTGCTTTTCCTCTAATAGTCTCGGAGAGTAAAGTTTCGGTACGACAATGTCTCGCATAGAAGTCTGTTTCTTACTCCGTCCTAGCGAGCTCATACTGAAGTAAGTTCAATAAGTCAGGATGAGCCTATGGAGACGGAGCGGAGGTACTCCGTATAGGTAGTAGCTTACCGGATGCCTTATAGCGGCCCATGGATGAGGCCGAATTCATCCTACAAAAAGCTTGTTCGACCTATGGGGTTTCGAAATCAATCAGATGACTACCATCTATGCCAAAGGGTTTGCGGTAACGCTTAGGCTGCTTTGTGTTTTGTTTTGTTAGTGACGGCATGGTTTATTATATCTCCAAGAGTAATCTCGCTCTGGCCGGTATATAGATAGCCATTGTATTGATGTAAAAGCTAGACGAGGACCTCTCGGCCATCGCCCTGAAGGTTTGGTTTCTCGAGGGAGTGTGGCAACATGGCAATGGATGCCGATCAAAGAAGTGGCTAGTGATCAAAATGACACTGTGACACACAGAGATCTTCAAAAGCTATGAAGTATAAGGTTGTGGCTCTGTGGCTGTGTTCAAAGGACCGGTCTAGGTGAGGTTTGTAAAGACTTCTTTTGGAACTCGGCATTCCGTATGAGCTGAACAGATGGAGTAACGGATGGGGATGGGCAATTGATACTCATCGCGATTGTCCTCTACATGACCTTTGTGCAAACGCCACTATGGTTGGTGGCACTACAGAACGTGGGCGCCTGTATTGGACTGTGTAGAAAGTGACAAAGATAGAAAGAGAAAGGCAACCGCAATGATTTACTGTGAGACTAAAGAGCGCGGAGTCTTCCCACACCCCGTGTCTCAGCTCAAAGCCCTGATATTGGGTGACTGGTACCTGTTGATTGATACCGTATAATATAGAGTGGAGGGCAATAAGAAATGTATGGCATTGTTGTCAAAAAGGACTTCCTCTTCAGTTGTGTGGTGCCAAAGACCACTTTCGCATCTCCAGAGTCCAAAAGCGAACAAGCATCTTGCCCGCCCGCCCCGCTGAGGCCTCCGGCTCTATCGCCACCTTTATGCTGATCGCTTCCCCATGAGAACTGGCTGTGGCTGAGGACGCGCTGGCCATCACGTCTTCCCCGAGGGGCTATCGTCGCTGCTTTTCATGTCGGCTCGAGCATCGAAAAAGACGCGCACCAGGCTTTGGCTTTGGCTGCTGGTCCCACATCGCGTAGTGCTATCAAGCCCCAGCTAGACCCCTCCCTTGAACAACTACAGTACCTCCCTAGTAACCCCCTTAGGTATACTGGACTGGAACTGGATGCATGTCCCCTATTCTGCTACCGTACCTAAGGTACCTGAGGTACCTCTGCTATTACTGTATTCTGCTATCCCGCTCCCTAGCAATAATAGGCATCCCTACCCAAGGGGCCGAAAGGGAAAAAGGCCTACGGGAGAGGGGAGTACACTCCGTACTGTAGTAGTAGGTACATGGGACCACCGCTTCCACTTCCACTTCCACTTCCACTTCCACTTCCCATTTCTGCACTTCCTCCCACTTCTACTATACCTACTGTAGCTCCATCTCGTACTCGCGGTATGGACCCTTGGACCCATGTCCACCCCCCCATGCCCATTGTTTTGAGATCTTAGTGGAACTTACCGTCATTCCACTCCATTCAGCCATCATATAATATCAGCCTCTTCCTCCGCTACTATTTCGTTCTGCTACGAGTACTTCACGACGCTCAAAAAAGACTGACAACTTCCATTCCCCTCACGCTCGCTACTACTACTATTACTACAACAGTCACTTGGACGTCACCACCAGTCAAATTCACATGATTCCACGGAAATATATACACGTCCAGGATCCGTCATAGCTATCCGCACTCGAGGGCACCTCTACTAAGCTGTCGTCTCCAAAATAAATGAGCTGTACCCAGCTCAACACAAATCTCCAGATGTTTCGCAACCGGTAAGCATACTAAAATCCAGATGATGCTATGAAAGATGCAGGCTGCGCGCCCAGACGTTATGCCTTTAAAGTGTTGCGCGACTGGAGAAAACTAGAAGCAAGACGGAGCTGACCTTTTCGCGCACCAGGACGTCTTCCCAAAAGCCAGGCGATGATTTTATCGCAAATTTCCGACAAACTTTCCCAGAGGTCGCAACGACATCGGCGGGCTCAAGTTCTGGAAATACTTCTCTTGGCGATGCAATCGCCGGCGGGCCACTACCGGACCCAAAGTATGTATATATCATACGTCTTCTCCCAAGCTAAACTAGCTTGCCTTAAAACTCCCTGCTGCTAGTCCCGTTTTCCTCACCATGAGCTCTATTTATGATTTTGCTGACACTTCTCCTACAGGCATAACAGTCTGGGACATGATGATATGAAAGATCTTGATCCTACGCCTAGAGCGCAGAACGAACCATGGCGCTTCACACCTTCTCTCCTCGATCCGAACTCGTTCGCCTTTTCCAATTTCGCAAACCAACCGCCTGGCTACTATACCCCTACTCCAGGCGGTACAAACACATTATATCACAACCAGGCTGGTGATCTACATACTCCTGGGATGGGCATGGGCATGGGTCTTGGAACCCCTCTTTCTATGCCCGCCTCTTCTGATGGGCTTCATGCTAGCACCATGATGGATATGTCTGGATTTGGTAACCACATGCATCCCCAATTTCACAACTATAATCCGTTTGGCCAGCAACAGCATCACCATCACCAACAGCAGCCGCAGCAGGATTCATTCGCACCCTCCTCTTTCTTACACCAAGACACGGGTTATGAGACAATGGATCATGATGGGTCGCCCACGGGCGATGAGGGACGCATGGGACCAATGGATTCAAATCTGCAGCATCAATCTCCTGTCATGGCTTTCCAGCCTACACATTACGATGCGGCAATGTCTGCCCAAATGCCCCCATCTGCGGAGAAGTTTCGCTTCCATGTTACTATGAATGCCCCAACCGCCATGGTCAAACATGCTGAAGAGATCCCGATTACCTACCTCAACAAGGGTCAGGCATATTCAATTTCAATCATTGACACTGCTCCCGCAACGCCATTACCCCATGGGTCGAAATACAGAACTTTCGTGCGAATTTCTTTTGAGGATGAGCAGCAGCGACAAAAGCCTGCGACATGCTGGCAGTTATGGAAGGAGGGTCGTGGAACAAACGAGGCTCATCAGCGTGGAGGCAAGCTTCAGGCGGTTGAGTACGTCGAGGCAAACCAACCTGCAGAGAGTGACGATAAGAGGACTCGAGTAGATCTGGATACCGCATCTTTTGATGGGTTCTCGGTTGTATGGACACCTGGCGCGAACGGCTCTTCAGAATGCAATATCGCCGTCCGGTTCAACTTCCTCTCCACTGACTTTAGCCATTCCAAGGGTGTCAAGGGGATTCCTGTGCGACTTTGCGCGAAAACCGAGACTATTTCAAGCGGCTCGCCTCGCGCCGGCACGGAAGTCTCCGAGGTCGCGTTCTGCAAAGTCAAGCTTTTCAGAGACCATGGAGCGGAACGGAAACTTTCGAACGACGTCGCACACGTGAAAAAGACAATCGACAAGCTTCAGCAACAGATCGCTCAGGCCGAGACTGGCATGAAGGACTTTGGCAAAAGGAAGCGAACTGGATCGATCTCCATCAAAGTGCAACCCAGTCAGCGCCCGGGCAAGGTCCAAAAACATAAGAGAACATGGTCAATGTCATCAGCATCCTCTTCCGGAGGAAGGTTGCCTGTTGAAGAGGATCTCCATTTCAAGCTTCAGACCATGCAAGACATGTTCACAAGCACGAGGCCAGTTAGTATCTTGTATCTCCGTGGATCCGAAGAGGACGATCCAGATCTTCACCCAGTCGCCCTGGTCGGTGAGCCCTTGGATCTGACCAAGGTGGATTCAAGAGGGAGCAATTTATGGCAACAGAGGACTAGTGACCACAGCTCTACAGCCGGAACCTCTTCGTTTGTCTCCCCTTCTCCAAGTTCCATCTCTCTGCAGTCCCAGGGCCGAGCTGGCACTTCAGCGACGAATGCTGGCGGACAGTGGGATCTCCAGGCATTAGCACCAACGGATGTAACCTCGTCAAATCCTCAGCAGCTCGCAAGCCCACCGGATCAGCTCACGAAGATTCCCAAGACTGACGAAGCTGGAAGCTTAAGTGGGTGGATCGAAGCTTTAGGAGTGGATTCTTCCTACAAACCGCCCACTGTAGAACGTATTGTTAAACCTGTGGCGTGCTTCTATATTCTTCATCGCAATCCAGTTCAGCCAGATATGCACGAGTATTACAAGGCTGTATACCTAAAGCAGAGAACCCTGAAGGATTTCACAAACAGCATTGCGGCCAAATGGAACATGGAATCGACAAGAATCTTACGAACTCTCCACGTCCTCGACCGTGGTCTCGAGGTCGAAATGGACGATGATGTTATTCGCGAACTCGCCGAAGGCCAGGACCTTATTATGGAGATTACAGAAATCCATGGCCAAGTCAAACGCGAATGGGAAATGTCGGTCGATGTCGGTGTTGACAGCGACAATCCCAGCGGCACTCAGAATGTAATCCAAAGCGAGGGATACGAACTTCGCCTAATGTTTTAATACTTTTGCCTTTCTTTTACTTCTCTTAATATTCTCACTTTTATACCCAACGACCCCAATATGGTCATGTAATTGTTACGACCGTCATCATGTATTGACCTAAGGGTGGGCGGGAGAGCTGTTTTCAAAGGCGTCAAATTGCTTTCTAAGATACCAGTTCCATTCGTTGGAACACCTTTCCTCGAGATCCGTCCTTCCCAATTCCGGTTAAGGCCGTGCATGAAGGGGTTAGGATATTTCTGATGCCGATGCCATACATAATGTGGAAGGCTTTTAGGCTTTGCTGGGAATTTCTCCCTTTTTCTTCTCGCATATACTTTGTGGGCCCAAACCCATTTTTTACATTCATTTCATGGCTTGTAATCATGAGCAACGTACAAGACAGGCTAGACAGGACGCATGATATGAGGAGCTACGACGCACACGATTCTTTTTGATCCTCTCAATTTCGGGCGTTACTCAAGAAGCCGCAAGCAGAAGTACACGGATGACTAGGCGTATTCGATCAATGGGCTACATTCACATGAGCAGAGGCAGCAATATCAAGATCAAACCGCAAATACAATACTATCCAATTTCACACCACATCAAGAGTACCTAATTTTTTTGGCGTGACTTTCCGATTAATTTTTAATTTCCGAGCCAAAAATATGTCAAGCCTCGACCGGCGCCAACGTGTACTAACTAGCACTCGATAGGGAGCTTTGAGCTTTGAGTCCTGGCGGCACGGCAATCTCAAGCGCGACTACGGAGAAGAAACGGCTGTCACTGCAAGCATGTCAAACTCTAATCAGAGCCACCGTTCGTCCCTGAATTTCCTTTTCCTGACGCTTTCGGGCTGAGGCGTCCCCAACACGTCGTCGTCAGGAGAAGGCCCGCAGTCATTGGCCGAACGACTTCTCGATGACGACGTTCCTCACTTCCCCCGCAGCTCGACGATCTTTCTCAGGGCCAGGCTCGCCGATCCATGTCGGTTCAGCCACAGTACGATCGACAGACTGTGCAGCTTATTTGCGTTAGTAGTGGCGAGTGTTGTCTTACCTGGCCTGGGTACGGTACGTACTCGTAAACGTACAGTACTTTATCAAGCCATTTCCGAATTCGCGGGAACACGACACGACATAGAACTACCGAAGTATAACTAACTTAATAAGCAAGTCCAGCCACAGCAATACCATGCTCCATATCTAATATAAAACAAAGCCATCTCGTCACCAATTGCTGTAAAAGAACATTCTTCTTAATAACGCTGTCCTTCAGTTACTTTCTCGGGCGTCCGCCAAGACGGCTCGGACGGGGGTGAGGAAATGATCGAGGCGGCGCGGCGCTGCGCTGGTCCCAAGGTAATAAGAACGAATGATTCGGTCCAAACTACAGTAACGGTCGGTCGTTAGATAGAGCACCAGCACTAAGAAAAGAACGAAGCTCTTGCTGCTTTTTCTCGGGTCCACTTGCACGACAGGACAGGACAGGGACGAGGAAGGACAAGGCAAGACCCAGAATGATGGTAGAGCCTAGAGGTAGGTGGACGTGGATTTGGATGCGGGTGTAGATGTGGATGCGGAGGAAGCTCGGAGGAAGAAGCTTTCAGGGACGAGATCGAAAGAGGGTTCTTCTTCTGGCGTCTACTCTTGCTCTTACGGTAGAGGTAGGTACTGTACTGCACAGCTGGTCAAGGATTCTGTCGGCCTGATATAGGCCAATTATCTAGCTTGGCTGGGCTTGGGAAGGGGTGATCAGTGCCAGCGCATGCATTTGCTGCATGGCGGGAGCGGGACACCCTCCGTACATTAGGCTATGGTTGGCATGCTTATGCTCATGTGAGGAAGTGCCATGGCCTGGCATGGCATAGTAACACGGTGAGTAGGGTACTGTACAAAGCGGTCAGTCATTCTAGCGTGAGGCTTGAGGGAAAAGGGAGAGGGACTAGACGTGGGGTGGTGTGATATGGTGTTCTGAACTGTGGCACAGGCAGAAAGAAGTGACCCTGAGATTTCCACGTGTGAGAACGAATACGGAGTAGTTGTGGCGGCGAGGGACCCAACCCAACGTTCAAACCACGCTGCTCTAGAGGAAAGTAGCTTGAGGGCCGGTTCATTCATCCATGTGGCTGGCTAGAACCATTCGATACAGTAGGGGTCCTCTAAGCCACAGTCAAAGAGCGAAGTGAGCGCCACAGGTATCCTAAGACAGGCAGGTCTTGACCGGAAGATCGACAAGTGACGAACAGGTACATCTGGATTGGTGGGGGATCGACCAATAGGCCATCTAGATGTACTGTACTGTACTGTACTGTAGGTCAGTCAGGGATTATTTGTTGTAAGTACCTGAGTAAGTACTGTGGCTGGGCTCTACCCCTAATCACGGGGCATTATACAGTATAGGTATAGTTAATGTCCCTAAGTTTGTTTACTTTAGGGTTGTTTGAACTGAATCTCGATGTTAGTTAAAATTTAGTATGAATGAGTGACTGATTCTTTCCGGGTCCGATTTATGCAAACCCTATCTATTATTGCTTGACCGACCTGATCCGACTTCTCGAATCTAGATGGGGTTCACGATGGGGTTGTAGAGATGTCCCTCGTTTTTTCCTTGAAATTAGAACTAGAACTATCGTTGAAGCTGTAACTACTGTGGTATGGATCCTGTGACCACGTGACTATACACATAGTTGAAGTGCTCTGGAAAAGCTATGCACGAAGAGCCTGCTTTAGCCCATTCTTCTGCTGCTCTTCTGCAGCTCGGATTTTATTGTGGCTCAAGATTCGCACCCGAACAGTCTTAGAGCGTGAACCGCACCGAGAACACGTAGGCTGAGGGCTGAAATGTTTGCGAGATGTCACCAGTGATATTGGGGATCGAACGCATGACTTTCAGGACTGGAAGGGTAGGCTGAGTAGTGGGTAGTGATATCGAGAAGGTTGGTTCAGGTGCCCTTCGGCGGCGGGGATATAGTGGGAGGTTTGGTGGTAGAGTGAAGGGTGTGAAGGAGACGGTTGAAAAGGGTTGTTCGCTGTGTGCTGGAGAGCAAAGGTTGGGAATTGGATTTGGGGATGGGGTGTAGCGCGTTACTATAGGAGTTTCATAGAAATGGTAGTTCTGAAAATAGTAAATGGTAAGGTTGAGACGAGCGGAAAGAAATGTACATGTTGAGACAACAGGGGGTCAATCTCTCTGATGTGGTGCTCTGAAAACATTACGGAATGATTAGAGTGTTCGAGAAAAGGCACAGCATGTTGAGATGTCTTTACTTAAAGTACGTACCATGCCAGACTTTTTCCAATGACAAATCTACTTGCTTCCAGAAGAAGCGCGCGGGGCAGGCATAACAAGTACACTCATTCCTAGCGGAAATAGAGAAGATAGTACAATGAGGCCGATTAGATTTCGCGTGTAAGCAAATAACCCTCATTATGCTACACTGTGTGTTTATCAGCCGCATTTATGACTGAAAACCAGAACTGCTCTGTAGTGGGTATCGTACATAAAGAATCGCGGTAAAATCAACATTGCTGTCGATCACATATTTCCCAAATCCCTGCGTTAGTTGCGCCCCAAATCCCTACAAACACCTCCCCTCTTTATCAATCACCGTGGTCCCAAGCCATCTCGAATAGATTCCGATAGAGTGCGCCAGTCCAGACCGCCGATAGAACGGCCATTTGCGCCCTTCAAGGCCAATGATTCAGTGAACTTGCCAGTCCCGATTTTCCTCATCATCAGCGTATCTTTGCCCTTGCTAAGCCCCCGACCATCGCCTTGAAGCAGGTACTCCTCAAACCATGCTTCCTCCTCGTCTGAGAATGGCAAGTTGACAAGCTCAACACTTCGATCAGCAATCGTCGCTTTCGGCGAGTTATGGATGACGAGAGAGATGAGAAACTCGAATAGATGTCTCTGGGTATGTTCGGGTTGGCTCCTCGAGTAATAGAATGCTTCCGTAACACTGCTTGTCGCAATTGCTCTAAAGATGCACTGTATTGCTCTTGATTCACTCAAGACTGGTTGGACGGTGTGGTAATAAGCCAGCGCTAGATGCAGTTCATTTTTCCGTACTAATAATTCTACAATGTCGTCCTGGAAAGTAGGTATCAGTGATGCATGGGTCAAGTATTCCAATGCTTTCTAAGACTTGTTAGCGAATGGCCGTTATTGGTGACAAGAGACGAACGTTGAAGTCTTGTCGGTCCAGATGCCATAAACCCTTCATGTATATCGAATACTTTGGAGGTAGGAAAGAGTTCCTCTCAAACTCGGAAGAGTGAACTCTCCTCCTCGTAGGAAGATCGATGTTGAGAAGTACATAGTATAGTACGGAGATTTTATGATGCTCCAAACCCGAACTCTCGACGATAGCTTTATGGAGGTTTCTGAGATCGCTGTTTGACTTGGGAGGATAGTATTTCGAGGCTGTTTAGAGAAAGTCAGTATATGTTGAAATACAAGGGCAAAGACATTTGCTCACGTCTCTTGATTCCCAGCAATTTCATGACACTTTCGATAAATTGCACCTCAAGCTCCTTCTTGTTCTGCACGATATATTTCACCACATCTTCCTCATATGAACATTCGGGGTCGAAGTAGAAGACCTCGTCGAAATTCTGGTAATTGAAGATTGTTGTTGCATCTGGAAGCTGATCGAGATCCATCTTGTTTCCTTCGAGGCGCAATGTGAGCTGCTCAACAACCTGGATGGATGTTTGGTTGAAGTTATTCGCGATCGCTTATCTTATCTTAGCGCCATATCATTGTTTATCCTGCGAGCGCTGAAAGTCAACATTACAACCAACCACATTACATTCGACAATCGATTTCCACGAATTCAGACCCTTATTCGACGCGTCTTAACATTCTTTACGGCTTCTGGGACCTCTCATATTCGGAATCCGCGCGGTTGAAAACTGCAAGCGGCCAAGTTGCGCGTATCAACGCGCTATCATCGAAAAAACTAGGTCTTCGACACGACAACTTGCACCAGATATCAAGATGTCTGAATCGCCTGTTAGGCCCACCAGGCGGGCAGCAGCAGCCAGACGGAAAGTCATCGTGGATTCCGACGACGATGATGATGATGAAGTTATGCAGCCCAAGGTGGAAGAGGATAGTGAGCCGGACTTTACACCAGCTCCCAAACGGAGTCCGCGAAAGGCGCCTGCCTCGAGACGAAAGACTACGAATGTCGTTGCGAGTACGCCTCGCACCGGGGGGCGCGCAAAAAAGAGCCTTGCAAAGGAAAATATCGAACCTTCCGAGATCTTTGACCCTGAGGAAACAGTAAAAGCCGAGCCAGAGTCTCCCTCCAAAAGAGCATCGCCACGAAAGCGAAAGAGTGCGCCTGTTCGAGGTGCTCGTTCTTCTAGAACACCAGAGCTTCCTCCACCATTGCCTACTCCGCAGCCATCACAATCCCCCGAACCATCCGAATTGCAAGTCACTCCACTTGCCGACATCACAGAGACTATCAACGAACGGCCACGAACAGCTGAAAGCCAAGATACAACGGTGATACCTATCCGGCCGTTAGATACTGTTTTGGAGAAGCCTATGGATATTGTGCTCAAGTCACGGTCTATGGCTATTCCTGTTGCAGAGGATACTGGTCCTAAACCTCGGACAGTGATCACGTACTTGATCCTCACCAATTTCAAAAGTTACGCTGGGCGCCAGGAAGTTGGACCTTTTCATTCATCATTTTCTGCAGTTGTTGGTCCCAATGGTTCCGGAAAGTCAAACGTCATCGATTCTCTCCTTTTCGTGTTTGGATTCAGAGCAAGCAAGATGAGACAGGGCAAAATATCCGCTTTGATTCACAATTCCGCAGCATTTCCAGACCTCGACTTTTGTGAGGTAGCAGTTCACTTTCAGGAAGTCATGGACCAGGTAAGTTCTAGAAGTGAACGATAGAAGTTTGTACTGACTCGAAATTAGCCAAATGGAACACCCACGATTATTCCCAATTCTGATCTTGTGATTTCACGTCGTGCGTTTAAGAACAACTCTAGTAAATACTACATGAATGGCAAGGAGTCAAATTTCACTCTTGTCACTACTCTACTTAAAGACAGAGGAGTCGATCTGGACCATAAACGATTTCTAATTCTCCAGGGAGAGGTAGAGTCAATTGCCCAAATGAAGCCTAAAGCTGCAAATGAGCATGATGATGGACTTCTCGAATATCTGGAGGATATTATTGGTACTTCCAAGTATAAAACCCCCATCGAGGAATCAGCAACCGAAGTTGAGACTCTCAACGAAGTCTGCGTTGAAAAAAGTGGCCGCGTCCAGCACGTTGAGAAAGAAAAGAATGGCTTGGAAGACAAGAAAAACAAGGCTCTTGCTTACATCAAAGACGAGAATGAGTTGACCATAAAGCAATGTGGTCTGTACCAAGTCTACATCAACGAGTGTGGAGACAATCTTGCAGTCACGGAAGAAGCTATTGGCCAGATGCAAGCACAACTCGACGCTGAGCTAGAAAAGCACCAAGGAAACGAAGACGGGATCAAGCAGCTCGAGAAGCAGTACAAGAAAGGGCAAAAGGAATACGAAGCCCTCGACAAGGATACACAAGCCATTGTCAAGGAGATGGCCAAGTTCGACCAGGAGCACGTGAAGTTTGAAGAGAAGAGAAAGTTTCTGACTGGCAAGCAAAAGAAGTCGGAGAAAGCAATCAGTACAGCAGAGAATGCTACGGCTGAAGCGGAATCGACTATCGAAACTTGCAGTACCGACATCGAGCAATCTTCCCAAGAAATCACTGCCATGGAGAAGCGAATGAAAGTCGAGGAGAAGGAACTGACAACCATTCGAGACAGTCTCAAGGGCAAAACGCAAGAATTTTCAGATCAGATCGCCGCAAAGCAAAAGTCTCTGGAGCCGTGGAACGAGAAAATTAACCAGAAGCAATCAGCTATAGCTGTTGCTGAGAGCGAGCTTGCGATCTTGCACGAGAAAGCTAATGCTGGTGCTGTTGCTCTCGAGGAGACCGAAACAAAGATTGCCAGCATTGAAGAAGCCCGGGAAGCTAAGCTCGCGGAACTCGAAGAGTGCAGGTCGGAGCGGAAGAAGCTGGAGAAGGAGGCCACCAAAGTGCGAACTGAGCTAACCCAGGTGTCACAAAAAGAGCCAGAGATTCGATCTCGGCTGTCTGGCGCACGGCAAAAGGCTGATGAGGCTCGTGCTAGTCTCTCGAATACACAGACTCAGGGAAATGTGCTTACGGGTTTAATGCGATTGAAGGAATCCGGTCGAATTGAAGGTTTCCATGGCCGACTGGGAAATCTGGGTACCATTGATCAAAAATACGATGTTGCTATTTCTACTGCTTGTGGAGCGCTTGACAACTTTGTCACCGACACCGTGGAAGGAGGCCAACAATGCATCGAGTATCTCCGAAAAACGAACCTTGGTAGGGGTAACTTCATGTGTCTGGATAAGCTTGGAAACAGGGACCTTTCGGAAATCGAGACCCCCGAAAATGTTCCTCGTCTCTTTGACCTAATCAAGGCCAAGAATGAGAAGTTCCGACCGGCCTTCTTTCACTCGCTACAAAACACTCTTGTTGCAAAAGATTTAGCACAGGCAAATCGCATTGCCTATGGTGCTAAACGGTGGCGAGTAGTCACTCTCGATGGTCAGTTAATTGACAAGTCTGGTACTATGTCTGGAGGTGGCAACAGTGTCAAGAAAGGCTTGATGTCATCCAAACTTGTTGCAGATACATCGAAAGAGCAGGTCGCGAAGCTCGAAGTCGACCGAGATGGACTGGAGCAAGAGTTCCAGAAATTTCAAGATCGCCAACGTGATCTTGAAACGAAGCTTCGAGACCTCAACGACGAAATCCCCCGCCTTGATACCAAGATGCAAAAGATCGGGCTCGAGCTTGAAAGTTCCGCAAGGAATTTGGCAGATGCTCAACGACGAATCAAGGAATTGAGCAAGGAACACCAGCCTTCGAAGACAGACGACGGTCGCGTGGTATCTTTGCAAAAGGAAGTTGCCAAGCTTAACAAGGAGATTGACAAGTTGCACGGGGAGACTGCCAGTGTTGAGCAGGAAATCAAAGCTTTGCAGGACAAGATCATGGAAGTGGGTGGTGAGAAACTTCGCGCACAAAGATCAAAGGTAGATGCCTTGAAGGGAGAGATCGATACTCTGAATGAGGCCGTCTCAACGGCCGAAGTCACTCGAGCAAAGGCCGAAAAGCAGAAGACCAAGCAGGAGAAGGATCATGCAAAGGCCACCAAAGATCTCGAGACTGCGGTCAGAGATTTGGAGGCTCTAGAAGAAGACATCCAGAACCAGAGCTCAAACGCTGAAGGGTTCCAAGCTCGGGTTGACGAAGCCGAGGAGGCTCTCCGGGGGAAAAAGAAGGACCTTTCTGCTTTGAAGAGCGAACTCGACGAAAAGACTGCCGCTCTCAACGAGATCCGAGCCGTCGAAATTGAGATGCGTAACAAGCTCGAGGAAAACCAAAAGGTGCTTGGAGAGAACCAGAAGCGTTTGAGGTATTGGAATGAGAAACTTGGCAAGCTCTCTCTCCAAAATGTCAGTGACCTTGGTGAAGACATCACTCCTGAAGAGCTTCCATCTTACACCAAAGATGAAATTGCCGATATGAATAAGGATCAGTTGAAAGCCGAGATAGCTGCTTTGGAAGAGAAGACTCAAAATGTGAATGTTGAGCTCGGTGTCCTAGCAGAATACCGTAGAAGAGTTGAGGAATACGCAGCGAGGAACGCGGATCTTCAGAGTGCGGTGGGTCAACGTGATACAGCAAAGAAGCGATGCGACGAACTACGACGTCTTCGTCTAGAAGGGTTTATGGAGGGATTCAGCACCATCTCTCTTCGTCTGAAGGAGATGTACCAGATGATTACCATGGGTGGTAATGCCGAACTTGAACTGGTCGATTCTCTCGACCCATTTTCCGAGGGTATTCTTTTCAGTGTCATGCCACCCAAGAAGTCGTGGAAGAACATCTCCAACTTATCTGGTGGTGAGAAGACCCTGAGTAGTCTGGCCTTGGTCTTTGCTCTGCATCATTACAGGCCCACGCCACTATATGTCATGGATGAAATAGACGCAGCGTTGGATTTCAGAAACGTAAGACGCTCGCTCATCTCATCCCTACCTAAAGTCCAACTCGCTAACACACAACAGGTTTCTATCGTGGCGAGTTATATCAAGGAACGGACGAAGAACGCTCAGTTTATTGTTATCTCTCTTCGCAATAACATGTTTGAACTTGCGTCTAGACTGGTGGGAGTATACAAGGTCAATCACATGACGAAGAGCGTCACGATTGAGAATAAGGATTACATTCGCGAAGCCGCATGAGTGATGTTGATGTTAGGGAAAGGGAAAGGGACGAAGGGGGGCGTTACTTGCTTTTTGGGGATTCGGAAGGTGCATGTATGGCATATGATGAAGATTAATGAATTTCAACTTCCCACCTACCTACCATAGCTGTTTGTTTAACGGTTGTCGTCGATCTGGAGCATGTTGATGCACAGCTTTTGCTTTCACCTTTGCTGGCGCTAGACGCGCTTCAACCAATCTCTGGGAATATGTACATGCTAACAATACCACAATTGGATAAGTCACGCGGGGGTCCACGGGCAACGAATATTACCCCACCCAACCTGCCAGGCATATCACGCAACATCAAAATCCCCACAGCCTTCTCAAGTCAACTACTGTAACAAGCATGCCTGCCCCCCTCTCCGGCACCAGCTCCCTCGCCATCATACCGCGGGATAGCGGTATCTCGCGTACTGTACTGTACCACCTCCAGTGCAGCGCCCAAGCGGAAGCTTCTCCAAAGCAAATAGAGGTTGGTGTAGCTGCGCTCTGAAAAGTATTAGTGCGGGCTGATGAATTGGATCCTTTGCGAGAAGGAGTTGGGATGGAATTGTATGTATCCAACGAGGAAGAGAGACGTGGATGTGGATGTGGATGTGGAGGAGGGAGATTTGGGGTGGTGGTGGATTGGTATACTCGAGTAATGGGGATACAGTATGTGTAGTGAGCCGAGAAATACAGATCGTTCTATGTGTTCAATCAAGTACGGCATGTCAAGTATGGTATGTATGTCTTTTTCGCTAACCCCCGAGTAACGTCTATCTACAAGAAAGTAAAGTACAGTAAAGTACAAGGTCCTAGGTAATAGAACGGTAACCAAACAGTCCAATTTGAGCCTTCCTTCGCCGTGCGCCTTATAATGCTCCACCCATCCAAACCAACCAACCATTATTACTAGCTAGCGGAAGTTCCAGAAACGTTTGTCGTCTTGATAGTCTTGGTCGGCGGTTCCTCACCTTCCCTGCTATACTCGCCCCCAACACGCTCAGGACTGTATTTCTCCTCCCACATCTTCCTCAGCACCTCATACAAGAACACGTACTGTTCATACGCCTGCACCATCGTCTTCCTCTGCTCGCGCAACTGATTAACCGAATCAAACACAGGGTCCTGATTCGCATTCGCCTGGTCCCAGTCCTCCCACGCACCGCTCTGCAGCTCACCAACCAGGAATTCCAGCGCGACGAAGGTTCCTGTACGGCCAACGCCAGCGCTGCAGTGCACAAGACGGGCATTCTCGCCCTTGCTGTTCGCTTCTCTGGTTACAGCCATCAGCGCGAGAATGCTTGCGACGTTTTCTTCGGCCACCGAGCCGAAATCTGGCCAGTTCGGGTAGAGGTAGTGGAGGATTGGCTTTTCTTCATCCTCCCCCTCGACTGTCATTATGAATTTCCGGACCTCGATAGCCGTACCGGGAATCCCTGGTTCTCTCGATGCGAACTTGACAGTCCCGCGGAAATCCTCTCCGAGTACACCGTTTGTGTTTAGTTCAAGAGGTGGGGATTTTTCGTCTTCGGGGTAATACTTGTAGCATTTCTCCATGATCCTGTGAGGGTTGTCCGGAGTTGGCGCGTGCGTGGGACTCAGCATAATGATGACAGCTGGGGTAGAGTTGGATGGTTGTCCGAATTCGTCCCACACCATGCGCCACACATGATCAACGGTTGACTTTTTGGGACCTTGCATACATATGTACTTGTCTACAACTCCTTCTTTGGGCGTGCTTTGCGTTGTAGCAGCAGAGTTCAAATTGATGGGCGAGGCATTGATGTAGTCATTGTACCCTTCCGGGACATGGAGGCGGATGCGATTTTTGGCCCAAGGAAAGATGTTGGTGTAGCGATCTAGAACCGGATCCGGGTGGAGGTACGCAAACTGCTCATCTTCTCCAGCTTGGCCCTTTGAAATCCGCTCAGCCTCAAGTCGATTAAGCTCAGCCCACTTTTCAAGGATTTCTTTCTGCGAGTCAATACACCTCTTGGAATAGTAAACTTGGAATTACTCACTTTCTTCTGTTAATTGCAAGAATTTAGGCATTTTAGGAGCGCTAGGAGGCACGTCTTCAGCCTTAGCCAGTTTGCCCAAAGATGATGCATCCATGGGAGGAAAGGAAGGGCTCTGAGGAGAAACTGCAATGGGGGAGTGGGCACGCTTTGTAGAAGTACGAAGATGCTCCATCCTGTTCAGCCAACCAGGCGATCTCGATCTTTTGCTGGGAGATTCTTCGGGCGTAGGTGACGGTGACGGTGACTCGTGGCGCCTCCTAAAGGCACGTATTCGGTCCAGGTTTGCGAAGGTGAGGCGGGCACCAGAAATGAGGCGGAAAAGGGGGGATGATCTCGCCGGAATAATACGTAGATGGGACGGGGTTTGAGAGGAGAGGGGACTAGACTAGACTGACTAGACGGGACGGGACGTAGGTAGAAAGGGAAGGAAGACGTGAAGATCGAATGATTTGCAAGCAAACAAGCAAGCAAGCAATTTGGTGAAGGTTTTGGAAAGGCTGTCGAGGGTTCATAGGGGAAAAGGTGCAGGTGAAGGTGAAGGTGAAGGTCTGGATGCTGCTCGTGATAGTCTTCTCAATACCTACGGTGGTACTGACTTGTATGCACGATGCAATGCAATGCACGCTGCAAGCAAGTGGGCACTGTGGTGGTGTGGCAGAGGAGAGAGAAGGTTCCGGGTCAAGCGAAAAATGACGTGCATAGAGTAGGTACTACTGTACTGTATATAGCGACAGCTGTTGCGAAAGGGCGTGCGTGCGTATTGCTGTTGTTGTTGCTGCTGTTGCTGCTGCTGCTGCTGCTGCTGTTGAAGAGGAGCAGGAGCAGGACCAAGAACAGGAGCTAGATAATGCAAATCTAATGGTGGTGAGATGGGAAAGCAGGAGCAACAGGATCTTGAATTTAGCTTCCTCTCGGCTGCCAGGGGTTCAATTCAGTGTCAGTTCGGGTGGTTCAGTGTGCGGGTGCGGGACGAATGCCAGAGAAGCGGCTCCCCGCACCCACTAAAACCTCCGACTACCAGCTACTACAGTACCTACTTTTCTCCCCACCACCACAATTCAACTTTCTATTGAAATACATTCGTATCCATGAATATCCTGCTAATTGTATTCCCCAACTAATCAAAGTGAGGCAATAGGTAGTGTCAGAAATGGTTCTTGCAACTCAACGTAGCAGGCTACTACAGTAGCAACGAGTTTACATGTTTACCGTGCTGGTACACTGGCTAAAGTCCACTTGTATTTTGTTGGATATCATATTCATTTACAGTCATAACATTAATCGAATGCCATCTCAGCCATAGTCTTAAGCAGTAGAAGCACGACTTGGTTGTCGTATTATGCCATGCTCAAACCCAACTCATGCGCCATGCCCTTTTTTAAACGCCTAGCTATGTCCAAAGCACGCACTCACAGAATCAACCAGAAGCAAATTAAGCCCTGCTCATCTCAGGACTCATGGTCGGATAACCAATGACCCCATCCAACTGTCGCCGCAAGATAATCAATCTTCATTTAGCATTCCTGTTGGGCTTTGTTTGACAATACCGAAATCCGCTTCTCGAGCCTGGGCTAAAATATCTGGATGTTCTAGACCTCCTCGTTATTAATCATCATCGTCATTATCATCATCATCCATATCGATATCTTCATCCGCAGTCCTCTGCGCGTGCGCGTGGGATAATTGCATTCCGAGGGCCCAAGTAGAACGTCCTTGCTCAGGAGAGGTTGGTCGGCGAAGATGCGAGATTCCCGTGTAAGATGAAGAGCTGCAGTCGGAGTCTTCGTATGAGCTGGATGATTCGGCGTAGTACCCCGATGGGGCAGGCAATTCTGATGGTTCTAATTTATAAAATTGCGTGGAGACAACTTCTGTCTTCACTGGAAGTACCTCCGTTGTATGCTCTTGTTCCGATTCTCGAAAAAGGTCTAGAGACGCTCTTGGAATGATGTGGTGAAACCTCCTTGTATGCGGATCAGTAGCGAAAAATCTTGATGATTTTGATTGGGTTGTAGTATCAAGCTTCGTCCGTCGCGTTTCCACTGTGACTGCGAAGTGATCCGAAGGTCGAGTACCACCGAGTCCACTGGCATTGAAAGCCATTAAAGAGCTTGCGGTTGAAGGCTTACAAGGTGACCATTTCACAGCCGGCTCGATGGCTAAGTTGTCGGTAGTATGTGGCTTCTCACTGAGCTGATTCACGATATCGCCAGAGTAGTCTTTGAAGGGTCGATACTGCATCAAAGAGCCAGAGGGGGTCCGTAAAATGGCTGGTCTACTTTCTAGGGACGAACATCCTAGAGCGTCAACGGCGTAGTCGCCGTGATCTTCGACATCAGTGACATGCCGTGGAGTCGAAATGTTACTAAGATCACCTGATAAGTCCGTGAAGAATTTGGTCCCGTGGTAGAAAACGATAGGACCCTCTTGGCGGCGTTGTTGACCAGACGATTCTGGCCGAGATTTGTGGCTCCGAAGATGAGCGGACCGCGAGACGCGCCCTGCGCCACTGTCACCTCTTAGGTTATGAGACACATTCGAGTCATCGTTAGAAGAGGTCGAGCCATCTTCTGAGCCACGGTGATTGAAGATGGGTCTGTAGTGCAAAGCGTTGGCGAGCGTAGACGCAGCTCTTGATAAAACTGGATCTTGAGCCTGAAGGGGAGCTGAAGCAAAACGTCCCTGAGCAGACCTGCGTGTGTTGGGTTCGTCCAACTTACGCCTTTTCCTATTTGATTCTTCTAAATTGTCGTTGTCGTTGGGATAGTGTATTCGTGTACTAGCGTCGCTATCACTGCTGATATGAGATCCCCCTGTGCCTCCTCTCCATCTGATCTTCCGGCCGTCACGAGATAACTGAAACTTTGAACTAACATTCTCCACAGCAGATCTAACAAAATCTGGAGTAACGTTAATAATATGTAGCTGGGCCAAGCCGATCAGAAGATTCAAGTAGATCCAGCCCTGGGCATCGGGTTCGGCATCTGACGGGTCCTCAAATATCAACTGGGGTGTAGAAAAGCCGAGATGACGGATATACTCGATGTTGTCGGAGGGTACTTGTGCTCGATCCGGATCCAAGTCTAACGGCCTGGTAGGACGTTGCTCAGGGGATGCGTTACTATCAACAGTAGCAGCAGATGAGTGCCTCGGAGTTGAAGAATCATTGCTTCGCTCATTCGCGAAGTTTGGGGGTGTCGATTTTCCCACGTCCACCGGTTGTGGCTTGATAAGAGCCTCGCGAATTCCTTTAGTCGAGGAAAAAGGTTCGCGGCCGTCCTGGTCTGCCCTCAGCGGTGAATTTGACACCTCCTGCTGTGCCAACGATTGATGATGGTCTCCCAGAATCCCATTCACCTTTCCAGTAAAGAGCTGCTCAAGACGTCTTACAACCAGTTTTTTCTTTTGCCTCTCAGTCATGGCCACGGCATGCCGCGGTAACAAACCTTCGGGTATATCATCTGGGAAGGAGTCGATATTTTGCTTTTCGGCAATCTTAGATTGTGACTCTGCTTTTTGATGGTTGGCTGTAGAGACGGAAATTGGCTCAGAGGTCGACATAGAAGCATAAGCCGAGTCAACGGGACGAGAATTAGAGGTCGATAAGGTTGAGATATTGATTTGTGCAGGCTCAGACCCAGAACCAATAAGATAGGAGGGATATGAATTACCTGCACCCTTCGAAGCTTCCTTGGAGTTGGTGCTTGTGTCATCATCCGAGCCACTGAAGTTCGAAGCAAATGTCCGGAGCAAATCCTCAAGCTCTTGTCTCTTTTTCGATGGCAATGTATGAATTTTGACCTCGAACAACTTATCCTTCTCTAAATGAGGACTATTGGAAGTCTCATATTTCCGGAGCCTTTCTTTCAGTAGTTTGTTCCGCACTGTGAGATCGTCTATTACGCTCCTATAGCTATCCGAGGCACAGCCGTAGGTGCCCGTAAAAAAACCCGTAGACGGTCTGAGCGGAAGGCTACTGGAATGTGTATGATCGTGCGGATTCCCCCTACCTGATTCTGCGGAACTGCCGTGTGGAAGGTAATACGGGGATTCATCTGATAGAGTAGAAGTTGTTAGTAACGGCGCCTAATCGAGGGTCCACATATCTTGTAATATACTTACGATCTTGTAAGGTTGATCTAATGCCAGCTTGTGGGCGCTTGTTTGAATGGTCAAACCACTTCTCAATAGTCATGCCCGCCGACTCCCCCGAATGATTGCTATCGTCTGACGCTTCTCTAGCTATAGGCGGCATGTAGAATGTATGCTGGTCTTTCTGGGCTGTCTGGCTATCCTCCACCTTGGCGTTGTATGCTGGCCGACTATGGCGTAAACTGACAGAGAGATGTGCTGGAGTTCTGCGCGGGTGGGAGGTTGACGAGTGCGAGTAAGCCGTCATTGCTGAAGCGGGGGTCTGGGCATAAGGGTAGGTAGAATCCGATCCGAGCCAAGGAGCATTGCTCTTCAAGTCGGTCTTGAAAGTCGACTGCGTAGAACCCTGTGTATGTTGTGAAAAGCAGACTACTGCACCACTGTCTCTTTGTCTGCGGTGGCTGCGCTGATGCGTCTTTTGGTGCTTGTACGGTGAAGAAAGCGTTGCTAGTGGTGGAACAAGAGGTTGAGGGTGAGGGTCTTCAATAACATAGAAGTATTTCAGAAGGTACCTGCGCAGTACAAGGAGACATATGCCACTTGCAGGACCAAACCGAGATGGAGATACTGAAGGAGGGTAGGTATAGAATATCGGCTCAAGATGCGGAGATGTCTCCGGACAGGTACGGGTGAGCTGGTGGTACGTACGTAGAATGGCACTGGTCTGTTTGTGATGGTAAAAGAGGGAGAAGGGGAGAGAGAAGCACGACCTACGTGCTCATCATGAGTGAGTAATTAGAAGGAAGTGAAGCTCGTACAAAGGCAGGGCGGAGAGGGCGGAGAGACCTCCCCGTCCAGGTCTTCTTGGTCCAGGTTATGGCCATGGCCATGGCCATGCATGAAACACCAATGATCGAGCAAAACAACGCTGAATCGAGTCCTAGAAGCTGGGTCTAAGGTAGTTCCCGTGCCCGTGTATTCATTTGCGCAGCTTTTCCGATGAGTGAGGAAGCTGCGATGTTGAGGGAATAACAGGGGGCGTCTTGATCGGACGCTAAAACAGACTCCTGCTCGCTACTAGTCTCGAAACGGTCTACTGTCATGTATGTCTATATGCAAGGCTACGAATACAAAGTACAAAACACCTCGTATATCTTCTGTAATGATCTATCAAATACATGTCAGATAAGTCACGCATACCTAGCTACAGGTACCTATTGTTTAATTCTCCCCCATCCGCCTCAAACGGGACATGTCGTTGTCGTTGTCGTTGATGACTGATGTCATAACAATCTGTTTGGTCAGCCTCGCATTGGTATGACGAGCACCTTTGCGGACCCTGCCCTCCGGTAAAAGAAAACCGAGTACATCATTGGCTAAAATGCTTTATTTGTCCAATCACAGATCAAGGCTCTACCTCCGTAAAGTTTAAATGGCCCGCTCCCGCTCTACTGTGCTCGATCGACCGATCGAGAAAAAGGCGATCGGCGATGAAATCGCAAGGCTATATCACGTGATGTCGAAGGGGAGGAGGAATGATTCAGTCGTCGGAAACAGCGCCTGCAGCATACTTACTTACTATGATTATAGATAAAAGCTATATTTAGAATGCGAGACCGAAGAACTTAGATTTAACAAAACATGACTTAGAATTCACCCCACCCCATCTCGATCTGGTTATCATTTCTTCCACAGCTCCCCAAAGTAGAAGTAATCCTCCGGCAAGGGAAGGGAAGGGAAGGTTGGCACACTCATGTTGAGACTCCCCAGCTTCACATACCTATATATAAAAGTCTGCAACGCCATACCTCAGGTAGGTAATTGCAAGCACAAGCACAACAGAAAGCAATTCGACTGGTACATCTCTGTGTAGGTCACGTGCGCCTATGAGTAGCCGGTGAAAATGCCGGGGGAACATTCGCGGGGAAAGACGGGTGAATATTCTGCCTTGCCTGGATCCGGGGGAGCTTCGCCCTATTTTCGCAGCTTCAATCGCAAGCTGCGATACTCTCTCTGTTTATTTATTCTATGTGAAGTTGCTTTCCTTGTCAGTGTCGAATTGTATCTCTCCTTCTCGCAATGTCTTCAGCAGCACTTTGTTTTCGCTCGGCGAGAGCTTACACCAGGAATAGCACCAAGGTATGCAGGCAAGCTTATAATTTGGACCTACCGAGCTTCCGATTGAGGAATCAATTATCCATTGAGAGCTACGACTCAATATGTCTAACTGACAAACTATAGCAATCAATTCTCCTCGCTCGCACATTTGCTTCGACAGCTCGACGCCATGAAATCAACAAAGTCTTCCCCTCGGCCTCGGAAGCCCTGAAGGACATGAAACCGAATTCTACCCTCCTATGCGGTGGATTCGGACTCTGTGGGGTTCCCGACACCCTGATTGATGAAGTCCTCACCAAGAAAGACATCACTGGCATTACAGCCGTTTCCAACAATGCCGGAACAGACGAATCGGGATTAGGGAAGCTACTCAAGACGAAGCAGATCAGTAAAATGATTGCCAGTTATATTGGCGAGAACAAGACGTTTGAGAAAATGTACCTTACTGGAGAAGTTGAACTAGAATTGACTCCACAAGGAACTCTGGCGGAGCGTTGTGCTTCTGGCGGAAAGGGAATACCTGCATTCTACACACCCGCAGCATTCGGCACAGTTGTGCAAACCGGGGAATTACCGCTCCGGAACAACGCAGACGGAACACCAAAGGAATACTCATACCCCAAAGATGTCAAAGTTTTTGACGGCAAGCAATACTTGTTAGAAGAGAGCATCAAGGGCGACTACGCCTTTGTAAAGGCCTGGAAAGCAGACAAGCTCGGAAACTGCCAATTCCGCCTAGCAGCCAACAACTTCAACGGAGCCATGGGCCGAAACGCCAAAATGACCATTGTCGAAGCCGAAGAGATTGTCGAGCCCGGCGGCATTGCCCCGGAAGCCGTACACCTGCCAGGAATCTACGTCAAGCGCGTAATTCAGTCCCTCACTGCCAAAAACATTGAGAAGTTCACATTCGCAACGGATCCGAATGACCCTTCTGCCAAAGCGGCACTGGGAAGTGGAGACACCGCTGCGAAGAGGGAGAGGATTGTCAGGAGAGCTGCGAAGGAATTCAAGAATGGCATGTACGCCAACCTAGGAATCGGCATGCCAATGCTGGCGCCTTCGTTTGTCGGCCCAGAAGTCGAGGTACAGCTGCAATCCGAGAACGGTATTCTCGGCCTGGGGCCATACCCAGTGAAGGGCAAAGAGGACGCTGATCTCATCAACGCTGGTAAGGAGACCGTAACACTCAAGCCTGGAGCTGCTGTCTTCGGATCTGAAGAGAGTTTCGGCATGATCAGAAGTGGTCGTGTTGATCTTACTATCCTCGGTGCTATGCAAGTCAGCGGAAGCGGTGACTTGGCTAACTGGATGTTGCCTGGGAAGGTCAAGGGATTTGGTGGCGCTATGGATCTTGTGTCGAACCCTAGCAAGACCAAGGTCGTGGTTACAATGGAACATACGGATAAGAAGGGGAATGCGAAGATTTTAAAGCAGTGTGCTTTCCCGCTGACGGGTAAAGCTTGTGTGTCGATGATTATTACGGAATTGGTAAGTTTTAAATTCAAGCTACACAGATTAGGGGCTAATAAGTGTTCAGGGTGTCTTTGAGGTGGACTTTGCTACAGGGTTAACATTGACTGAGATTGCCGATGGAGTGACGGTGGATGAGATTAAGAGCAAGACAGAAGCTCCTTTCAAGGTGGCGGATGATTTGAAGCCTATGCTGTAAATAGATCGTAGCACTTGTTTTGCAAGCAGGGAGTTTATCATGTTGGATTTGTATTTAGAAAAGGTCCAATTTTGTTATATAGTTCATCAAATACATACTCAAAACCATCCCACACAGCGGAATTCCTTCAACGCCCAATTATCAATCCCATTTCATCCTGTTGGCGGGGTATGTATATATCACGTGCGATTATGGGGTACTCATTTACTCAATTCCATTCCGAGCAGCCTCAATTGCATCATCATCATCAGACAAAATACTCACAACCCTTCCAAACACCACCCATCAACCATGTCCACAACCCCAGCCTTCCCCCTCTTCCCAACCCTCCCCACCGAACTCCGCCTAAAAATCTACACTCACATCCTACACCTCCCCTCCGCAACCCCGCGAATCCTAAAAATCTCCCCCTTCGCACCCACCACATTCTCCAACACTCCGCCGCCGATAACCCTCTCCATCTGTGCCGAAGCGCGAGCGTTGACACTGGCCTCTTATTCATACCTAGAGCTCGGTACTCAGGCGAGCGCTCCCGGGTCGAAAGGGGGAGGTCCGCTAGTGCCGGTTGATTGGGAGACCCAAACACTGTATATCTCCAACCTAACTCCACTCTGTAAGTAACTAAACACCCCCCCTTTTCCCCCCTTTTCCGTTTCTTCCTTTTGTCCTTTTTCCTTCTTGCCTCTTCCCTGAATCAGAAGCAAGCTGGGCGTTACTCTATTTACCTAGTTGATTAATTAATTAACGGGAAGTCCGGCATACTGCAGTACTCTCACCATCCCTCCTGCAAACCTTCCTCTACGACTTCTCCACCAGCCCCTCGCGACACAACATCCAGAGCTAGCCGTCGATCTCCGAGTCTGGCACGAGCTAGCCGACCATGGCTTCCTGGGGATCTTGGCGCGGTTGAGGGGACTCAGGGAGGTGAAGCTTGTGGTGGAGTTTGGGAGGCGGTTTGAGGGCAGCTGGGGTTTTTGGAGGCCCCGGAGTGGAGGGGGGATTTGAGGTGGTTGGCGAGTAGAGCGGGAGGGGAGGTAAATGGTGGAAGTGGGAGGAGCGGGAAGGATGGGGATGGGGATGGGAGTGGGGATAAGGGGAGAGGGGTTAAGGTGGAATGTGTTATTTTGACGAGGGGTGGTGAACATGCTTGAGATGTGGAATCTTTTGGATAGTGACGAGAACAGGAATATACGGTAATGACGGTACGCACATCAAGGTTTCAAGGGTATACCTCTCTTGCACAGGACATCTGACTGACAGCTTTAGTGGGTTTTTCATATATCGATGACCCTCAGAGCACTTTCCTTCACCCCTCATCAAGCAGTGGAATTCGCTATCACCACCCTTTTCTTCCTTTCTATCTAACCTAGTATAGAAGTATCGCCACGCACTAATCTCTTTCCTCTTCTTCCACTCATCTATAAAATCATGCTTCGCTCCAAAGCTCATCACCCAATAAGCACTCCATACTTCCCTGCTTTCTGAACCAGCTCATCATTGGCATGGCTCATTATCCTTACATCGCGTCCTTAAGTAAAACTTCTAAATTCACCTTTTGGTTTCCCTCTCGATTCACCCATTACAACTACAACTCATCATCTATGCGTCCTTGCTCATTCGTTCGTTAGTTCATTCATTCGTTCATTCGTTCAAAATGTATTGCTGTCAAGTGACACAGCCAGTAAGTGAACTTAAATATGAACAATTTCAAGTGGGAGCCTTGTAAAAACACTATTCACGCGTTTGCCTAAAGAGAAACTTTGACAGGACAGGGATTGCATATCTGTGTTCACCATTATGCTGCTTTTATATGGTTGCTCAATGACATAAAGGGGACTAGCAGGGAAAAGGAGCCCTCGCTTTATTTTATACATGTTTAGGAACTGTTGCACTTGGATATTTCCCAGCTATATGGTAATAATACGCATTTAGTAAACAACTGCTACGCATATTCATCCCTGCTTATTCCCAATTCGCTCTCATGTTCAATTCAACAATGGATATAACCCTGGCTATAAACACACGTTTTATCCTCCCAGAAAAACCCAACAGACTGTCAAAGAGCATTAAGCACACAATTACATCAAATAGCTTCGCAGTTCCATCCAAATTCCATTTGAAGCTCCATTCGAAATCGACCGCCTCCTAATTATCTGTCCCAAGATAATCAACGTCCTATTTCTCTGCTACCACGATCAGACAATCGAGAGATTAAACTCTATTGGAGAACTCCCTGGGTGCGTCTAATGCGGAGCATAGAGAGATTTTAGACGCGAGAACTCACGCTAGTTCTCTCTTCTATATGCCATGGTATCAGAATCAAGATCGCACGCGCCCAGTCGGTTTTATACCATAATGCTTAAATCAGCAATACATGCATCCTCCTATAAAACTACAAAGTCAAACGAATGTAGTCTTCTAATCCAATACCAAGATGCACGATGGAGGGCGGAAGCCCCAAGCGATATCGTCAAAAAACAAGGACAAGGACAAAGACAACTATAATATTTGTGTGGAAGTTTCTACACGCGAGAATTACAATGTTCATAACTCTCACTGAAGTTCCGCTATCGATGTATCGAGACGCTGTACTTGCTGTCAATAGGCGCATTGCGTCGCACTGCTGTCAAACTTGAATACACCCAGTGACATTCATTCCTTTTCAACCCCCAACGAACCAGCAAAACAAGTCTCCCCACCCCCTCCACCTCCCTTCCACAGATTTCTTTCTCAAGAACCCAATTCTTACCTCACCCCCATTCACAAACCCCGACACCGAGTGTCATCAAAATCAGACTTGGATTCGGAAAGCATGCAAGTCGAACGAAGACAGCAGTAGCAGAGGTATTTATAGCTGTTATGTCCCACTCTCGCGATCTACACCAGCGACGACGAGTCAGGAAAATGAGTGTTTGGCAACAGGAGAGGAAGTTATGATATAAAGTCATAGCAGGGAAGCTTTACTCGAGCGATGTAGCCTCGCAGACTCTCAGATGAACTCGAAAATATCTGGTCTGGAATTGTAGACTATCTAAATGGAGAAAGCAACTCTGTATTCTTACGAAGAATCCGTATCTGGAATCCCAGAAGTCCATGAACGGATAATGCGCGGGAAATTTCCCTTGCGACTTGTTTGTTGCCAAGTGAAGTTTTGCTGTCAAGTTTACTTAACGGTCGGAAAGCAAGGCGTTCTTTCATACTGTATCGAAGGAGCTTTTTGCATGGCATCGATTCCTTTCTCGTGCTTGAAATTTCAACTTGACCATTTTCGATAGGAGCCTATTGCTGTCTGGGCTGTGGTGGTGGAGGCGGCGGGTTGTTGAATTTTGAGATGTTACCACATAAGCCAATTTTCTGGTGGGGAATAGCCTGTTTGGGTAACCTTGTCTTTTATAGCAGAGAGATTGAAATCGCAGTTACGTTTTGTAAATGACTGCTCTTCCGAAGAGCAATTCACTTCCAAGATACTGTTGTGTGTAGTTCATGGTATTATGATAAGAAAAGAGGGAGGAAGTACTGTAACATGTGAGCACTTGCCGTGCTACTAGAGATATAAAAACCCTATGCATGGAGGTCTGGAAGTCTTTGCATAGACAATAAACGAATATAATTCGCGAGTTCAATGCTCCCAGAGAGGTCGGTGTGGGTCATCTTGACCGAAATGCGGAACTGTATAACTTGAGAAGTCAATTACATACAGTGGCCTGGAACAGCCTTGATCAGATCTGGCCTTTAGGACCAAAGCGCAAAGTGAACGAATGAAAATTTAGACTGACAGCAAATAGTTTCTCGACCGACTTTTGTTCTCAGGCGTATGTTCAATAACCCATTTCCTGACTAAAAGAACGTGGCTGTTCATCTTCGCCAATGTGTCACGGATACATTAGGCGTGAAGTCATCGGGATCTTGATGGACTTGTCTAGCTGCTATGTCGATATTGGCTTTTGGGCCCTCATCGTTGTGCCTCGAGAACTTTAAGGGGGCAGCGACTCACAAGAGTAGTGGTTTTGCGATACCAAGGACATATTCCAGGGATCCCTTCGTCATCAAACCCAGCGTGTCCTCGACTGTCTGACGCACTGTATTTCCATATGCAGCACTCTGTGTGAACCGAGGTAGTATCTCAAAGCCATTCATTGGGGGGCATGGATAACACAGCCAGCTGACTTGCTAGTGCTCCAAGGCCACCAGAGGGACTATCTTGATCTGTTGCTTCTTGAACGAAAGGCATTTGTCAGGATGACTGCATATTAGGGTGGTAAAAGGGGATGCATTCTATGAATGCCCTTAATGGGGCCCTAATATGTGGCTAACTAGCGTGGCGCTAAGGGAAGGGAGCGCTAGGCATCACGTGTAGCGCAATACACGTAATAGAATCCAGGGGTCTAAAGAAGACATTAGCGTCCTCATTAACTCTAGCCACTTTAATAGTAAGCTAGCATAGCTAAAAAATGCAATATCTATTAATCCTACTATTGCTAATATAATATAGGCCTCGCTTTTTCAATAAAAGAAAAAATATATAATGCTACTAAGCAATTAAAATATTATCTAAGCAACTAAAATATTATTTAAGCAACTAAAATAAGTAAGACAATATAGCTAAAGATCAAATCAGCTAATTAGAGTATAATAATCGAGGCTGCAATTAATAAGAAAATAATAAGAGACTATTTCTTAAATCGTCTAGAATTATTTATATAATAAAATATATATAATAAAACGTTTTAGTATACTACTTTATAGTTCTAAATCAGCTTATTATATTCTAACTACTTTATATTAATCTATATATTAGCTTCTAGACTATAGCTATCCTATCTAATAAGGTACTATATTATAAACCCTTTGCTTTTCTTACTAATACGTTTATTAAGAAGCTTATTAATGCTTTAGAGGTCTTTAAATACACTAATTATAAGAGGTTTATCTAGAAATAGACGTTTATAGGAATTAGTATTAGGTAGCAAAGTTAGTTTAAGATGCGTAATAAAGAAAACATTATAAATATAATAGTAGCTAAGAAGCTCTAATTAATATATAAGTCGTCCGATTTGTTTAGTAACTTGAAAGGGTCTAGCGTATTATTATCCTAGCTTCTTATTCTTAATAGTAGAAAGGTTATAACTCTTATAAAGCTATAATAAGGCCTAATTACTAACCTTTAAAAACATTACTATATACTACTAATTATAAACTACTATCGAGGGGTCGAAGGAGAGATACGTGCGTTCCTATAGCACAGTACTAGTGTAAGCAATAAACAACTAAGAAAGCAAAAGAAGGTATCACTATAGTATATATAGCATTTAGTGAAAAATGAGTAGAGTATTATTTAATGCCTAGCTATTCTAGGATTCGTAAAAGATTTTATATTACAGGTGAAATTATATAAATGCATGCTTAGTCAGCCGAGGTCTAGGGACTAGTTCTGGGACCTCTACACATTTATATAATGCGCATAGCCTCTATTATATATATCCCCCCTTAATTAGTTATTAGCTCGACTCTATAAGTAAATTAGAATATAAAAACATTATATAAAAGAACTATATCCATCTATAGTTAGAGGAGAAAAAACTAAATAAACAAATAGGAAACTTATTAAAATCTATTCTTATTTTATGCAAATTGACTTTTCTTCTTAGACTTAATACTAGATCCTTTAGGACTACTAATAGCAAGGACGGCAGCAGTAGAATCAATAATAGAATTAGTAGCAGCAGAAATAGTAGTAGGAGTAGCGCTATTCTTATTATATTCTTTAATAAGAAATCGTTTAGCATTAGATATATTAGTAGTAGAAACAGGGATATCTAAAACATTAGCCACTTTTTATAGTAATAGAATCTTATTTAAAGCTTAAGAACTATTACTACTCTCCTTTATAATAGGAGTATTAGTCTTTAGAGTAATAGATATAAAAGGATCTAAAGGGCAGTTAGAAGCATTATCTTTAGAAAGTTGCAAAGCAATTATAGTACTCTCCTTAAGTTATTAATTCGAAAGAGGAGCTATAAGAGGGGTTTTAATAGAAGGTAGTATAATTATAATTAGAACTCTTATATTAGAAAGATAAGTTTAAGTTAGCATTTTAGGAATAGTTGCTTTATTCTAGGAATTGTTTTCTTTAAAAGACTTCTGCTTAATATAAGTATACTATAATAAGTAATCTAAAGGAGTCTTGCTTATATTATAATCTAGAACTACTATTATGCCTTAACTAGAATTTCTACTTTCTTTTATAATATAGAAAGAGATACTTCTAAAATGTCTTCTCTTCTTAGTTTCAAATAAGTTAAGAGTAATAATAGCACATTTCTTAGTAGAGATCCTTTAGCTATTATAGTATTTGCTAAACTAGATCTTATTAAGAGTTGCTTTTTCTAAATTATTCAAATTATCTAGAATATTAGACTAAGGGATTCTTCTAATAAGAGCTTCTAAAACAAGCAAAACTATATATAATTAAATAATAGAAACTTAGTAAATTAGAGGCTTCTCTTCCTTTTTCTAAATAGTAGATTAAGTAATAATATTAAGATTAGTCTAATATTCTTTTCCTAGTATAGTAAGAGAACTACTATTTTTAAGCTTCCTATCTTCTAAAATAGCAACTAAACTAGAAGAAAAAGCAATCTAATCTTTATTAGAACTCCCTTTAGGAGCCTAAATATAGTAGGGCAGGCTAGTATATATAAATATAAAGCAATCTTTAATAAACTTCTTTTTATTAGAGGTAAAAGAAAGGGCGCCTTTACTAGCATTCTATTTCTAATTTCCTATCTAGTTCTTAAAGGCAAGTTAATTAAAATAGTAAAAAGATATGCTTAGCTTAATCTTTCTAGTAGTCTTAATTTCTTTTCCGCCTTGAATCTTATACTTAATACTAGAGATGAATTCGAATTTAATCTTATTACTAGTTTAAATAATATAAAGATTAGAAATAGTATTAGTATTCTTAAAAAAAACTTGCTTGTTTTCTTCTATTTATAAAAGATCTAACTCTTCTCCTTTTCTTATAATTTGTATATAGGAGAGAATAGAGACTAGGAACTTCTTACTATTATCTCTTAAACTATAATAAATATAATAGTTAAGAGAGTCCTGCTAAACTAATTATTATAGAATTAATAGTTTATATAATCCTAGAATTGGACCTTATTCTATACTAGTTCAAGTGTAATAGTAAAGGCATTCCTATTAGAGTCTTAATTAGGATTCTAAGATCTTATTATTAAGCATCTAAAGAATATTCTTCTTAGATTTCTAACTTAGAACTTCCTATTTCTAAAAGGTTTTTATAGTATCTTTATAAATAATTATAAGCTGCTTCACTAGTATAGAAGAAGCTATAATTAGAACTAATAGTACTATAACTTAGACTATAGTTATATTAGAAGCTATATTAATATTACTAAATTTATTTTAGGCAATACTATACTAATCTCTAATATAGTTGCTAGTTTTCTTAAAGAAAGACTATAGAGCTTTAGATCTAATAAGTATTACTATTATTATTCTAAGAGTCTTAGTAATATTAAGAAGCTCTCTTAGATAGTATATTAGAGCATTATAATCCACCTTTTTAGTTACTAATTAGAAATATTATACTAGTCTTCTTAAGTATTAAATATAAATCTTTTCTCTATTATTAATACACTACTGTTTAAGAATCTTATTAGCTTTAAAGTTATAGAATTTATCTTCTTTCTTATCTATAGCACTAGTCTAAGAAGAAGGCATATTATACTAGTAGTTAATATAACTAAAAGAGCAAAATAGAGTAGAAGTTATTTTAGTAGAAGTTGAAAATTGATTAAACTCTTTATTAATTAAAGTGAAACTAGAAGAAGAACTTGTATAAAAGTTAAGGATTTACTATTAATTAGAGATATAAGCCTTTAGAGTATTATTGCTAAAAATATTATTATTCTATTTATCTTCTATATTAATATCTTATTCTTTAGAAGTTGCTTTAATAAAAGACTTAGCTTTTCCTTTTCCTTTTTGGTTTTCCTTTTCTCTAATTATCTTATTATAGATCTCTATTAGAGAAAGACCTTTTCCTTTACTAGTATCTTTAGAGGGGACTTCTTTAACTTCTTTAACTTCTTTAACTTCTTTATAGGCTTATTATCTTTAGGGCTAAGAAGTTCTAGCTTTCTCTTCTCTCTAATAGATTTTCTAGTAGTAGTTTTGCTTATAGTTCTATTATCTATAATAGTAGAGGTATTAATAGTTTCTAGTAAATTAGATATTCTTAACTTATTACTATTATTATCTTTATTAGACAAGTTTAATCTATTACTTTCAGTTATATATTTATTATAGTCTTTCTTAAAAATAGATATAAATGTAATAGGGCCACTTTCTAGTTTAATTAAACTATAGGCAATATAGTAGTAGCCCTTTTTATAAAGCATATTAGAAGTAGGCAAATCTAAAGAATCTAATAGAATACCCTTTAGTATATTATAGTAGATAGATATAATAATTGCTTCTTTCTATCTTATTTTTCTATTACCTTTCTTTTTCTTATTCTAAATAGCCTAGAGCTAAGCATTTAGGTAGTAGATAATCTCTTTCTAAGAATAGTTATATATAATAAGATCAATTATCTTTTTAAGCTAATACTAAGCAGTTTAGCTAAAGAGATAACCTTTAAAGTATTTTATTACTTCTATACCTTATAGAGAGCTATTAATTAACTCTTAGCACTCTTTAATTATAGCTTTCTTTTTTGTCTTAAAGTCTTTAAGCCTATTATATTAGGCCTTAGTTATAGCCTTCCTTGCTAGAAATTTCTTCTTTATATAGTCTATAGTAGTATACTTAGAATTCTTAAATATTAACTTTATAAATAGATAGAAGATCTTATTTCTCTAATTATTATCTTCTATTTATATTTCTAGAAAGTGATACTATATATAGTATTATAATTCTTTTAGAAGCTAGTCTATCTTATCTAGAATAGCTTATATATTTATTAAGAGAGTAGTGATTCCTTTCTTCTCAAATACACCTATTATCTTTCTTATCTTATTAGAAATAGTAACTTATATTAAAGTAAGATTAGAAGGCAGAATAGGCAGTTCCTTGCCTTCTTTTAAAGTAGAAGGTTCTATTATAATAGAATTGTATAGTAATTATAAAGTATTAGAAGATAAAGTAAATTTGTATAACTTATAAAATAAAAGATAAACTTAATAAAAGATTATAAAACGTGTCTAAGAGTCTAGTAAAAAGAATAGCTAGCTATCTAAAAATGCTAATATCTAAAAAAATAAAAGTCTCGAAACTAGACTTAATAGCTACTTTAAAGCTAACTATCTCTAATTTTAATAAGAAAAGATAAATTTAATAGTGCAAAGAACTATATAGCAGTAAGAATATAACTATAACAGATAGTATTTATAAGTAGTATAGAGTAGAAGATATAATAAAGTGTATTTTATTATATAAAGGTATTTATAGTATTGAGATTTTATAAAGTGTTTATTAACTTAAAAAAGGCATAGCAGATTGAGAAAAGCATATAAAAGAAGATATTATAATATAGTAGTATAAAGTAATAGATTTAAATAATTAAGAGTAATAATAAAGGTATTACTTAGTGTATATATTTATTATTATTAGAATAAAGTAGAAAGGTTAGTGTATAGACTCTTATACTACTTATTATAATGAATTTTAGAACTAGTACAAAAATAATAGCTTAAGCAAAAAAGTAGTCTTTAGATTTTCTTCTCTTTAAAACTAAACCTATAGCTCTTTAAAAACCTTTACAAATACTCTTAAGAGATTAGAAAGCTTATTCTTATTCTAAAAATGTATAAATAACTTTATATCTTAAAGAAAAATAATAAAATCGAATATCTTATCTTTCTTTAATTTACTATTTTTATTATAATACTCTTATTGCAAGGCTAAAGCTATCTGCTATAGTATATAAATAATACTAAAACACTAAGTATATTTAGCTTTATACTAAGACTAAGTATAAGAAAATATTAAACCTTTCTTACTAAAAATAAGGTCTAGAGACTAGTTCTAGAACCTTAAAAACCTCTTTTACTCCCCTTAATTTTTAAATCAAATATACTTTATTAAAAGCATTAAAAGTTATTATTTTATATAATAAAATGCGCTACTAGGATTTTAACTATCTAGTAGTATTCTACTTTTAAAATCCTCTTATATTACTCTTATAAGCTCTTTTCACTCTTATTATTCACTATAGTATATTTGGATTTTTTAGCCTCTAGTAAACTTAGAACCTGGACTTAAATGTTTTAACTATTACTATTCTTTTTAAGTCTTATTAAAGTGCTCTAAGGTTGCATTCTATTAATAGAAATGGGTACTCTTTTTATCTAAGGAATATTATATTTCTTAGGCGCTCAAATTATAACTTACTTTATTAGAGTATCCGACTATTATACTAGCTATAGAGCTATCTTTACCTTTAATTTTAGCTAAGAAACTATTAATTTTTCTAGTCTAGGCTATAGAGTTCTCCTCTTATTAGAAGGTCGATTTAGATCTTTATTACTATTATTAGACTTATCTTCTCTATTTCTAGCAAGTTAAATAGTAGTTCTTTTAGTTTTCTTTAAGAATTCTATTATATTTAGCTTATTTCTATTTACTAGATTCTCTAAACCTATTCTAGGAATTAGAATTCTAATACTAAAACTTAAACTTTAGTTTTTTAGATTTTCTAATCTAATAGCAAATACCTAATAACTTATAGTATTGTTTTCTTTATTGTTTAGATCAAATCTGTTTATATCTATTTTATTTCTAGTAGGATCTAGGTTAGAAAATGGAAAAATGTTACTAAAACTCAAATATTAGTTTTTTAGATTTATTAATCTAATAGCTTATATCTAATAACCTTTTGCTTTATCTTCTTTAGAATCTATACTAGGACCTCTTATATACTCTTTATTTATAATAGGACTGCTAGAAAAGGTTACTATACTTTTTATAGAGTTTATTATTAAATTTACTAGAGTATTTGTTTTGCT
>QGMG01000263.1:0-38670 GCA_007825325.1 Lachnellula cervina | reverse complement strand
TTTTCAGCGGCACGGAGTAAGAAAGCCCTGGGCTTTTCCATGTGTCTATAGTTCCACCTGATGTACTCTCTTCCATCATGTGCTTGTAGCCTTACTTTGATCGATTTTGTATGTTTATATCCCTCTCCATGGTGGGGTGGCGTGGCGTGGGTAGGGTAGGCATTGGTAGGTATTTACAAATTTTCCAATTTTCCCCTTGCAGTGGAGTGGGGCGAAGTTCCGCTTGTTCCGTTCCGCTACCTTGGACTTGGCTTGGAGTCCCTTTCCTTGCACTACGTCAGGATCATAGTAGCTTCGATAAGAAAGAAGCTTGGCTTGAGTTGATTATTGTCCCTCTTCCTCATTATCCTCATCCTCACCTTCTACAGAAATACAATACAGTACAATACAGTACAGTACAGTACAATGCAACAGATTCAATTCCATCACCTACTCTATTGACGAATTCATGAACATGCGATACCATCCATAACATCGCGTTGCCACCAAATCAGAAATGCAGCGACCCGTCGCGTATCTCTCGCGATTCGGAAGAAACGGCCTCACAGCTCGAGGCTACACTGCAGTCCACGTCCCTTTCCCTTGCAAGCAGTCGAATCTTTTGAGCAGCTTGAGTGCAAAGCGATCGTACCACTGGGGTCGTCAGTCACCCAAAACATCCGCGTTATCTCCTCAAACCCCATGGCGCAAGCTATCATTGCAACAGCCCATTCGATCCGTGTCGGGTAAACCTCTTCCACAAGGACGCTCGTGGATCCTTAATTTCGCATACCGCTCTGCAGCATGGCTTGGAGGTTCAATCCTCTTTCTGAGTGCTGGCGTCGTAGTCTTCTTCCTATACGATGCGAGCACCTACAGAGAAGACCTCAGTTATAGGGATATACATGTTTCAGAGATAGCCTTGAGCCCAAGGCTTGGAGGGCCAAAGAACCTGCCAATTGCAGAGGTGCAAATCGACGATGACGATTGCGCCGAGATGCAGAGGCAGAAGGACAAGCCCAAGTTGGTGATTCTTGGAGGCGGGTGGGGAAGCGTTGCCCTGCTCAAAACCTTGAACCCAGATGAATACCACATTACATTGGTCTCACCAACCAACTACTTCCTCTTCACCCCAATGCTGCCCTCTGCCACGGTTGGCACTTTGGAGTTCCGGTCGTTGGTAGAGCCCATCCGGCGTATTGTAGCAGGTGTTAGGGGACATTTCATGAGGGCGTCCGCAGAGAATATCGAATTCTCCCACAAATTGGTTGAGATCTCACAGCTAGATACAGATGGCAAGGAAGTTCGCTTTTACCTTCCATATGACAAGCTTGTCATTGGTGTCGGATCGACTACCAATCCACATGGCGTGAAAGGTTTGGAGAACTGCCACTTTCTCAAGGATATCGAGGACGCACAGAAAATCCGGAATCACATTTTGACGAATTTGGAATATGCTTGCCTTCCTACCACCCCGGATGCAGAGCGGAGGCGCCTCCTCTCTTTCGTTGTCAGTGGAGGTGGGCCTACTGGTGTTGAGTTTGCCGCTGAGCTCTTTGATCTCTTAAATGAGGACATTACCGCCCATTTCCCCAAGATCTTGAGGAACGAGATATCGGTACATTTGATTCAGAGCAGGGGACATATTTTGAACACATACGATGAGGCAGTCTCGAAATACGCCGAAGCCCGTTTCGCACGAGACCAGGTCGAAGTCCTCACTAATTCCAGAGTGCAAGAGGTCCAACCAGATAAGATTGTCTTTACTCAAAAGGATGAAAGTGGGCAACCAATAACAAAGGAGATTCCTATGGGATTTTGTCTTTGGTCCACCGGTGTCTCACAGACAGAATTTTGCCAAAAGGTCTCGGCAGCGTTAGGTTCTTCCCAGACAAACCGACATGCTCTAGAGACAGACACCCATTTACGTCTGAATGGAACACCTTTGGGAGATGTATATGCCATTGGCGATTGTTCTACAGTCCAGAACAATGTTGCAGATCACCTCGTAACCTTTGTCCGTACCCTCGCGTGGGAGACAGGCAAGGACCCAGAGACGATGCAGATCACGTTCAGCGAATGGCGTGAAGTAGCACAAAAAGTGAGGAAGCGCTTTCCGCAAGCAGCGGATCATCTAAAACGTCTTGACAAGCTATTCGAAGCTTATGACGTCGACCAATCCGGGACTCTCGATTTCGGCGAGCTGAGAGAACTCTTGATGCAAATCGACAGCAAGCTCACTTCGCTGCCTGCTACAGCTCAACGTGCTCATCAACAAGGCCAATACCTAGGCCACAAATTCAACAAGTTGGCAAGAGCAGCGCCTGGCCTGAAAATGAACGATGTCCGGGATGGCGATGTGGACGAAGCTGTGTACAAGGCGTTTGAATACCGTCACTTGGGCAGTCTAGCCTACATTGGAAACTCTGCGGTTTTCGATCTCGGTGGTGGATGGAGCGTTACTGGTGGTCTGTGGGCTGTCTATGCGTGGCGCAGTGTGTATTTTGCGCAGAGCGTCAGCTTTAGGACGAGATGCTTGCTGGCTATGGATTGGGCCAAGAGGACACTTTTCGGAAGAGGTAAGTTGATATTTTCATTCCTGGTTTCCAAGTACTGTGAACATGGAAATAGAAACAAGCTAACTTTTCGCGTGTGTAGATCTTATGAATTGGTAGACGGGACAGGACGAGAGCTTGTGCTGGATGAGAAAGGCGTTGTATAGACATTGGGATGTTTGTTGTTACCCAGAACGTAGAAATGTCAAAACAGAAGACCCAAGACCTACCTACCTTTCTCTACTACCGTGATACTTACTCATACATGTCCTCGCATCCCAGTAAGACGAAGACGAGCTCGGTATTCCATTCCATCTGATCAGACCGGGATCCTGACTCGCAAGAAAATATCTTAATAGCAGCAACCCATCTAACAACAAGGATATCTATCGAAAACCCCTTCCCCTCAAGATCGCCTCCTTCTCGTTCCAGTTCCATTGATTCGATTGCTACCTCCATACTATACAGTCGGTCACACACAACTCACCGACGACCCTTACTCGTAATCAACTCATCTCCACGACACTGCCTTGAACACCTTTCATCTATACGTATTACGTATACGCAACGAGGACATTACCGCTCTACTTGTATTTCCTTTTCCGCGAGCCCAGCCTTACGGTACATAACTGCGTTGGATTCCTTTTTCTGTGCGCTGGGATAGGAAGGGTCGTGATGTGGTGTGAAGCGGTGTGATTTGTTTGCATGTATATCTATCGATCGTCCAGACAGATCTGCTTACAGTATCTGTCGCGTACTGTAAGTGGGATGCTATGCATACTGTACTATCGATGTTTGTTGTTTTCGTCTCGGCTGTACAAGTAGAGGTAAGATATGTAGAATAGATACATAGTTGGGACGGACGTGTTAATCGTGTCTTTTGAAGTTATTATGAAATCAATCACACTGGGGAATGAAGATGGGAGCTTTAACTGTAGCAGCTATAGGAATGCGATGCAGCGGGCGGGCGAGATTGGATTGGATTGGGCTGGCACGACTTGGTTGAGAGAGATGGATGGATTGGGAGGATTGTATATCTTATTGTTTGTATCTTAATCCTCTGGGCTCATACCAAGAGTTTTATAAAGGCCGTGTTCAACTAGCTAGCTAGCTTTTGCTGGGAGTTTTCATGTGTTGGCTATTGGTAAAGTAACATACTTGCTTCTACTCAAGGTCAACTCATCATGCCCTCGTTCTCATCCAATATGGAGACGGTGTGCGGCGTTTGCGAGGCTTTCAACCCCGTGCCGCATTCATCAAACTGCTGGCTGGTATCTGCGAATTTCCAAGTCGTGATACGTGGATCAGTACCATAAACTGATGAGCTCCTCGCTGACTGCACTGGGTGTCAAGACGCCTGACTCAGTGATCAATGCTGATATAAGGGCTGGAGGCTATACATCTGTTAGCATTATTCGGAATCTTTCAGGGGATTTCTTACTGTAAAGTCAACTGCATCAACCACAGTATTCGGCTTTGGCAGGGCAATAGGAGACTTTCCAAAGTACTCTGATCGTTCCTCAATCGTCGGTGTCCTGTTTGTAAAGGTTCTCTCCGCGTCCGTCAACTCGGGCTCATCCTCCGTCTTGAACTTGATGACCTCTTGATCAATACCAAGGTCATACTGCCCCAGAGGATAAAGTCTAACAAACTTGTGACTTTCGGCCGCGACATAAAAAGGTTTCCCGGCCGCCTTTGCCAGAAGAGCAATCTGGTACGTGCCCAGCCTGGAAATAATACCACCATTTTCAACACAGCCTTCCGCACCCACAATAACCAAATCAACCTTCCCCATAGCATATCCCACAGCGCCCTCCGAGATTGTTGCAACAGGTACGCCCTTTGACCTCAGTGATGAAACAACAGCTTTGTTTTCCGAACTCCTAGTATCATTCATCACATAAATGACCTTGAATCTCACATTTCCACCACTCGCACTCGCCTCCGCAGCCTTACCCAACAACGCACCCACAACTCTCGAGCCCCCATGTGTAAGCACCACAGTCTCGTCTCTAACGAAGTGCCTGCCGTAGTTGGCAATTTTCTCCCTCCCCGCCTTCGCTCTACTCACAAACAGCCTGCCATTGCTCAACAGGTGCTGCCTGACCGTCTCGAAATTGCCCGTACTCGAAGGCTTCAATGAACTGATCATGTATCTCTGGAACAGATCCGTGCCCGCGGACAGCGAAATGGAGTTTGGTATTCGGGACTTGAGGTAGTCGGATTGTGTTTTCACCAGGTCGAGGGTTTCAAAGACGGTGACGGCGCGGGATTGGACGAGGAGTTCTATGAGGGCTTCAATGGCCGCGACGGGCATTGTCAGGTCGGGATCATCGGAGAGGAGGCGATGGTATGTTTCTACTATGCTGAAGAGTGTGAGTCAGAAGGGGTTTATGGGCACAGGAATTGCGGGAGTATATACTCGAAATCTTTGGCTTGTCCTGCCTGAGGGACATTTCCTACGGTTGCCATTCTGGCTAATGCGGGAGGGTGGCCTGTTAAGGGTGGTGGTGTTGTGCTGCCTTCATAAGAAGATGTTGATGCTGCTCGAAAATTATCAGGACGAGGCTGAAATGCAGTCGGGCTGACACTAAAAGAGCTGGTGGCGGATGGATTACGGGACGGGTACTTACTGAAACTGTCTGAATCATCCATGACTGCTGTTTAGTGAAATGGGATTTGAGAGTAGAGAAAGTAGTAGGAGAAGAAGTAGAAGAAGAGAATACCACCAACTATTTGGAACTTGTTGACACCGACATCTTCAGACTATGCAATGCGAAGCCTTGAAGTTACATGGCATGGCAGTCACGGGCAGGGAAGGAACCCCGGTATCAACCCCTGCCACGCTAAGATACTGATACCTTTAGGCGGGGGTTTCACTGTTCACAAAGAAAGCATCAGTGAATGAAGACAATTACTCTTGAGCATTCCATCCGTTTTAAAAAGACAACTCGATCCTCGATCATTCATATACAATCATGACCCTCAACACATAAGCCGTCGAACTCCCACTCTAAACAAACCAGAACCTCCGATATACAGAATGGAGTCCATCGACCCCTCCACCGGCCGACCCCTCCCCGCCGACGCCATCCAGAGAATCCTCTTCATCGCGCCCTCCGTCCATGTCTACAGCATCCCCCCTCTGACCAGCACCAAAGGCTACGTGGCCGCCTCGTGGACCGCCGACGACAACAAGCGCCAGATCTTCACCGCACGACTACGCATCCTCGAGACTGCGTCCCCACGCCCAACAACGAGGAGTCGGTCAAGACAGACATCTTGCTGGAAGACCCTAGCAATGGACAGCTCTTTGCTGCCTCGCCATATACGGCGGCGGGGGTGGTAGAGCAGGTGCTTGACTCCTCGCGCTTCTTCGCCGTCAGGGTCGAGGGCGAAGGCGGCAGGAAGGCCATGTTGGGCGTGGGGTTTGAGGAGAGGAGCGAGGCGTTCGATTTCAGTGTTGCGCTGCAGGAGGTCAGGAAGACGTTGGGGTTCGATGATAATGGCAAGGCTGGGGGGAAGAAAGTGTCCAAGGAGAAGGAGAAGGCGCCGGAGAAGAAGGATTTCAGCTTGAAGGAGGGCGAGACGATTACGGTCAATATTGGAGGTAGAGGGAGGAGGAATCAGAACAAGGCCGATGAGTTGAGTGGGGATTTGGGTGCTTTTTCACTGCCGCCTCCACCTGGTGGTAGCTCTTTGCTTCCTCCACCGCCGAGTGCACAGGCGGTTAGGCGGCAGAAGAGGCTGAGCCAAAGTATCGAATTGCCCAAACCGGGTTCTATTGAGGATTTGGGGTTTGATGATGGAGAGTTTGGGGAGTTCCAGTAGTTTGATCGGACTTGTGCTCACGCCTGAGATCGGCTTCCTAACGTATCACAAAGTGCGCTAGATAATATACCATAATGATATTCGCTCCAGGTCTACCTCTCATACCTTGCAGAATCTCGTCGTACATTTCACCCGTCCTCGCTATTCTCGCTACTCTTAATCGTCCCAACTTCTCCAATGACCTCGACTGTAGGTTGCCATATATTCGAGTACCCTGGGATCATGGAAATACTATGCCTCTTGATGACCGGTTCTGTTACTTGTGCTGTACCGGCAGTCGAAAGGACATCCAATTCAGTCCCATTCAACGACGACGACCTAGTCACAAAGGGTGGCCTTCTCCTTGGATCAGCGGCAACCACACTCTTTTCCACGATTTCAGTGGCCCTTGGGGAAACTGAGCCATCATCATGGCTCTTTGTTCGCAGCTCAGAGGGATACGTCTCAAAAGGCATTCGAAAAACGGGCTCTCCTTGTTCAGCCGGGTGGTGTTGCTGGGGCCATTCTACATGGGACCATTGTGGGAAAGGAAGCTGGTGTTCTTGAGGTTGAAACTCCGGAGACATGGGACTTAGCAGCATCTGCGGCATGGGCTGGTAGATCGGGAGAGGGGTACGGAGAAGCTGCTGCTGGAGAGCCTGTCGCTCGTTTTCAATCTGGCTCCATCTCTCTATCGATTGTATCTCGTAATTCAACTGTCCAAGACGAGCCAGTAAGGTCTTCTCTTGTCGATTAGTTTCGTCGAGCCGGCGCTTCAGCCAGCCCAACTGCTTTCTGATCTTTCTCCGGACGTTAGGTGACTCTTCTGAATCCAAATTCGCCTGTGCAGCAGGTAAGCGCGCTAATAGGTCGGTCGCTTTGGAGTTCTCGTGTTGGAGGGAGTTGAGGAGATACGATCGTTCGGTGAAGAGGTCTTCGAGAAGTCGCGCCTGGGACATAGGGGTGTTCAAGCTATATGGCATGGCATACTGAACATGGGGTGTCTGTATTGGGAAGTACGATCCTCGGCCCGGCGCACCATCGGGTCTGCTGTTCGGGTTCATCGGCCAGTTTGGTGTAGGCTCGACCTTTGGAGCAATGATAGATATGGGGACTGGTCGGCGGGTTCTCTTCTTTCCTTGGGGTTTGGCAGTTGGCAACATCTCGGATTGTGGCGGCTGATCTGGGTCATCGCTCGACATACATTGCCATTAGGGTAGTAAATATTTCAAAGACGCAGGAATAGTTGACACTGCAGTAAATAGGCTATTCTGGGGAGTGCTTTTACAAGACTAACTTGGAGATAGATGACTTGTGACAAGCCCTGTGGTCAACGCCAGTAACTTCCAAGACACGAAAGCGCCTAAAGGCTTGATAGTCTTTATATTTCTAGACAAAGATAACAAAGGAAGTGCACACGTAGACTTCCGCTTGGAGAGTAGGCGCGGGGAATGTACTGTCAAGATTGAACTTGGAGGAGCTCTGATAAACAAAGGGTCTGCTGAATTGTCTCACCCCACTTGGAAATCACAAAGCAAGAGTCTTTGATGGAATCGCTTTAGCCACCAACTGATGGGCAAATGACGTAGTTCAATCGCTGCATTCTGGCGTTCCGTTTGAAATGTTGTTGCGACGTGGTGAGTGTTAACCTTTTGTGCATTACTATAGCATTTCTGGTTGTGGAGGTGGTTTTGATGCTAGGTCGTGCATATCGACGGATTTGATTCTTTTGCCCCGCGTAGGACCACTGTGTGCTCTCGGTGAAGTATGGCTGCTTGGATAGAATTTCAGGAAGAAATCTATATTCTCAGCACAAGACAAATGACAGAGTCGTGATCGAACGTAAAGAGGTGAGAAATGTGAAAGCCTGGGCAGTGGGCAACAGTAACAGTGCAGTGCAGACGGAACGGACGTTGTTTACCTGGATGGTACGCATCGAAGTCGGCGTCTTTATCCTTGTGCAGGTCGCCCGCGAGGATGCTAATAGTTCTACTATTGTTGCTGTTGGAGTATATGTAATGTCTTGGCCTTACCGCTATTGTCTAGGTAGGTAACATATGATTCGGCTGCTGAACAAGTTCGCACCCGCGCCGCGTGCTAGGGAAACACCCCGCCCCGCCCGCTAGCGAGAGGCGGGGCGGATACTGGGGCTGGGGAGGAGCGGTACATTTGTGACGGCTTGGCATTTCTTCAGACAACGCTTTGCCGCATTGAGTTTTGGTACTGGTACTGCTGTTTTGTATTGTACCCGTGTTCTTGTTCTTAACTTCCGTCATTGAACTTCGTGTTGAATACTAAATCAACTTCATCTCGAGGACAGCAGCAGAAAGCAGATAGCAGACAGCAGACACCTCTGCGCGAACATCCTGGGCGTCATTATAGATGATCTATGCCAATACCACTCCTTTGCGGTCCCTCTCGAACTTCCTGCCCTGCCATTGAGCGCAATCGTCGAATCCAGATACCGAGTGAAAATCCGCATGGCATTAGATTTTTCTACTTGAGCCGAGCTCGCGAGGAGTGGAGAGGAGAAGAGAAGAGCATAGAGGAGCGTGGGACAAGATGCCCCTCCCCCTCCCACCACGCTTGTTCCCTGGTGATGAGGAGCTGGGAAAGCGGGATGATGACCACAAGCCAGGGATGGGACTGAAGAGTCCTCTGGGCATGTTCTGGCAGCACCGCCGATTGCCTCATGGGCCTCAAAGACGAAACTTGAAACGAATAGCCTTCGGCGTCCTGGCCTTCGTCGTCCTCTACTACTTTTTCAAAAATATGCCTACCGATCTCGAGAGCCCCAGACAGAGGCCGAATTACTCTCGTCCAGGCAGTGCACCTGCTCCTGCAACGGACTACACCAATCAGAAGGCGCTGCCTCCAGCGGGACAAGGCTCTGTGTCCAAGACAGCTCAAGCCCAAGCTCCCGAGGAGTCTCTCCACAGTTTCAATGGCCCCATAAAGTTCTATCAGCTTGCCTCGTCACTTCATGCAGTCTCAAATACGAAGGGCGCTGATTTAATCAATCAGAATGTGGTATGTATCCGGAACTTGCTAACTGATATCAATTGCTAACCTTTGAAGCTTTTCGCCGCTGCTAGTTTAAAGAGCGCTGCGACACTACTGCCTATCGCCTGTGATATGGCTGTTCGAGCACGAAACTTCGTACATTTCGCATTTATGGGAAGGGACGATATCTCTATGGACATACTGAAGTCTGTCAATGGAATTACAAAAGAATGCAGGATCATCTTTCATGGTATATAGTCCTTCTGGGTCCTCCCCTTGAACCATCTAACTCTCCCCAGATGCTCGTCCAGATTTCTCTGTTCAAAGCTCCGACTTCCGAATGGAAGTCAGTAGCTTTGCCGGCTTCAATCATATCAACACATTTGTACACCCACAAGCGACTTTTATTGATGGATCAGGCGAAGAAGAGTCGTTCTTTTCAAAAGGCCTCAAGACCCGAGCAGCTTCTCTCGGAAGAACAGTGATAGAACTCCCCGATAATGCCGAGCAGTATCTGATGTGGGTGACTCTATTAGATAGTGCGTCGTTGAGTGGTATGTTATCTGCAGTCTTTTAGCTCCATCCTACTGAATTTTTCTAGCATGGAATAAGGTCAGCATAGATATTGTGGTTCATGCCCAGCCCTCGGCTTCTGGGTCTCTGATGAGATTGCTCAATTCTTTGAAGAAGACGGATTTCTTCTCATCCGCTCCACCGCGATTAACAATCGAATTGCCGCATCAGATTGACGTTCCTACGCAAAAATACTTGGAACACTTTAAATGGCCCCCCAAGGCAGATCAGAACACCGGAAGTTTACTTACATTACACCACCGTATTCCTCAGCATGGACTCAGCCCTGATGAGAACTCGATCCGTTTCCTCGAGGCCTTCTGGCCAACTGACCCCTTTACGTCTCATGTGCTTGTCCTCTCGCCACAGGCAGAAGTCTCGCCTCTGTTCTTCCACTATCTCAAATACACGATGCTTGAATACAAATACTCTAGAACACCATCCGTACACCATAAAAACCTCATGGGCATAAGCCTCGACCTCCCATCGACTTACCTAAATGATTCGGTATCATTTATACCCCCAGGAACTAATACGACGGTGCCCAATCCCTTTCTGTGGCAAGCACCAAACAGCAATGCAGCTTTGTACTTTGGCGATAAATGGGTTGAGCTTCATGACTTTGTAGCTCAGCTACTCGAATCGCAGCACAAAACTTCTTCGCCGACGATAGATGAAAAGTTGGTTAGCAAGACCTATCCTTCTTGGCTTGAACATGTTTTGAAGCTTGTCCGCGCCCGCGGATACTCGACTTTGTATCCTAATTTCGATGCGGATACTTTATTGACACTACACAACGACCTCTATCACCCTCCCGAAGAGTTTTCAGAAGATGACAAGGCCGAAACCCCGTCCGATTCTGGAGAGCTCACCGCCAACCCCGATAACCACTTGTCACTAAAGCACGTAGAGACCACGCTAATCACAAAATCCCTGTTAGCAATGTTACCAGATGGTGGCGAGTTACCGCCAATCGCAGAAATGCCATTTTTGAGTTGGGATGGACAGGGAGTTGATTTTGGAGAAATCGAACTGCAGGCTTTGGAATACAGCCAGGCATTCCGACAAGAGATTGGAGATTGTGGTCTTTCGGTAGAGAAAGTCAGGCATGAACTTTCGGCGGCAGACTTGTTTTGTTTAAATGATGAGAAGGTGGAAGCAAAAGAGGAGGCAAAAGAGGAGACAAAGGAGGAGGCAAAGAAGGGGGCGAAAGAGGGGGCAAAAGAGGAGGCAAAGGAGGAGACGAAGAAGGAGGCGAAGAAGGGGGCGAAAGAGGGAGCAAAAGAGGGTAGTGATAAAGTGGATGAACCCTAAATGATTGGTTGGTTTGATGAGGCGTTATATTTTCGGGGACATATACCAATTGTAGTATACTTGTGCTGATAGTTTTGCGGCTTTTGCATTAGATTACCCCGGGGCTACTTTGTATACTTTGTATAGACGATGAGGGTCTGGTCTAGTAACCATTGTTCATATTAAGAAGTTAACCAGTACTTGAAGTCATATTTCACCGTGCTTTTTCTGGGCGGGTCATTATCTTCGATTCGGACTCTTCAGAATCCAGTCAGAGTAGACCGGAACTTCCGGTCCTTATTCTATCTCGATCAACTCCCATTTACCACAGCCTCATAGCTTTATACTTTCCCTCTGCCTGACCTTGATAACCCTCACTATGACCCACGCACCCTCTCACACGACCCTCCCCTTCCATACCCAAGCGAGCCAGCCCAAGCACAACTAACGCAGGCGAGGTCCAGGAATCCCACATCTTGGATATAATATAATGCAATGCAACACCATACATCACGCCATCACATCCTCTTCTATGTAGGCAGGCAGTAGCCGGGCGTTGAGCGAATACAAGCCTCCCTTCTTAGGCGCAAACAAACATTGCCAGTCCCCTCTCTTTCGTTCATAGATTTCCTGGTAATCTCTCTCTGCTTCGCAATTGTTGTCAGCGGTGCGGTGCGGTTAATCTATCTCGTCATGGGGCATTGCAGGCATGCGCAAGTCGTTTTCTCAATAGCGCGCCGAAGCGACTCAGCGAGGCGTTCTCTATGAGCTGAGCTGAGCTGAGCTATGCAGGGTATTTTGATTGTTTCGAATGTCTTGATTGCCTTGATTGTCTTGCATGACTTGATTGTATCGTATTGCGTTGATGCAACTGCTGGAATTGGCAAACAGAGCTCGGCACGCATTGGAGGCATTGTGGATATTGAAGAAGAGTTTCGGGATGGATGAATGTTGCTCCGCTGAGAGTGAAGATGTTGCTTAGGTGGGTGGATAAATGTGATCTTGCGGAGGGAGGTATAGGAGGAAGAGGATTAGAGAGATGCATCTAGTGCGAGGTTGGCTCCTTATAAGGCTACGGAAATACATGGTGGGGTGAAGTGGAAAGGGGGTTGTGATTAAGTGTTTCTGGAAGAGGGGCGGAGGCACAATGCTGGACATGGCCTTTCTGTCTGTGGGAAAATTTGGGCGATGGAAGAGAAGAGGGGCTTGATACTATTGAGGAGAGAAAGCTCTGCAGAAGAAGAAAGGGCGCTTTGCTGGGTACAGAAAAGGGACATAGGGTCATTCTCCCAGAATGCAGTCTACTATAATTAACATGAAATAGACTTGCCAGCTCTGCAATCACCGTAGCGTTCAAGATGACAAGTTACGGAAACCAGAAAGGTATGCCAGTGTGGGGATACATGAACTCAAGTGCACTTCCATACTAAAGTCCTCAATCTAAAGGGGAAATAGATTTAGCGCCAAGTTTCTAAGTAAGTCAGTTGTACATATATGACTTCGTCTTGAGCCGCTTGACCTAGCTTTTTCTAGCAAGCATAATCCATAAGTCGAACCTTTCTTAGCTTGATCATTTGCCTGTGTCATGCGCTGAAAAATGTGCAAAAGTGCCTCGATAGTAAGCATACAGTATCGTTCTGAGGACTACCTCAGTGAAGAACATGCTTAAAACCAGGAGGGTGAAATATGGGACATGCGCAAATGAATAACTTTGTGTCTGGTTCTCAGTTCACTGAATACAGACTGCCACAACTGAAGATATCCCGTTCGAAACGGCCTATCAAAATATTGTGGGAAGAAGCTGATACAGTAACACATTATCACCACTCTTTGAGTCTTTGGGCCGAAGTATATTGTCAGACTGCTTTATTGAGTCCACCAATATGTATGCTCTAGAACCTGTGCCTTTCCATCAGCTTAACTCGGTCTTCAGCCCCAGATCTCTCACCGGTATATAGATGAACGAAAGCCGGCGAGGAAACCATTGTTAATTTGAAGCTATTCCGCTGTTCTGCTATTCCGCTATTTCGCTATTCCATGCTTATCATACAAAAACGACCCCAGCTATAATATATATATATATATACAGTGCGTACCCACGTCGTGAAACTCATAGTCTATTCATCATCATCCCTTGCCTCCTCCGCATTGGCCTTCTTAGCATCCGCTGCCTTTTGGAGATTTCCCTCTCCAGTAACAGAACGGGTCAAACTGCTTGATCTCGAGTAAACACTTGTCGCTTTCTCCGCATTCGGCGTAATGACCATGCGAAACCTCTTCGCATCCCTCTTGGCATTCGGGTTCTTGGGTTCATCGCCGTCCGGGTCAGCATTATCCTCGAGATGCTCCCCAGGCAACGCCAGATCGACCTGAAAGCCCATCTGCCGGAAGGCTCTATTCCAAAACTTCAGCTTCCGCTTCAGGTCCCCGTCATATTGCAGTTCCCTTTTGATCCGTTGCACAACCTCCTTGCGCTGTATAACCCATAACCACGTCGGCTTGGGGACTTCGGCGAGAGCGACGATCTCGCCTTGGAAACGCTCCCATATGCCTTCCGCGACGCCGTATTTCTGGAGCCGCGGATCGAAGGGGAAGCCCGATGCCAGCGAGTCTTTCAGCGTCGGGAGAAAGATTCGTTTCGAGGTGGCGGACGGGCGAGCCGGCTCGGCGAAGGAGATTCGTCGGGAGCTGGGCCCTTGGGATTCGGAGCGCACACTAGACGCATAGTCGGATTTGGAGGTGCTGGGAGCATTGAAGAGGGTCGTCGGCGGTGGGGGAGGGCGCTCTTTGCGTCGAGATCTGCGGGTGAAGAGTGAGTGATGGTAACCGAGGCTTCTCTACTGTACCAGGAATGAGGGCATCAATAGGTAAGATGGGTAGTACGTTACATACGTTCGAGACTGTCCGCGTTTCTGCTTCGAGTTTGTAGATCTCTTGGCCCTCTCTTGTTCTTCTAAGCCTTCTAGAGCAAATAATACATCCGTCATAGTTAAAATACTCGTACACACAAATGAAAGAAGTAGCGTAGCGATAACGATATAAATCACTGGTACTGGTCCCTAGCCTAGTTCCGGCTCCCGACTTTTAGAAGTCGGGATCCTGACTCAGCAGCACTCTTAAATCAACAACAAACTATCTATTAAGCGTAGCACTAAATTTCGATATAATAAAGGTACGATTTAGCAGAGTGATATTTGTAAAAGGTATGTAGATTTGGAGTTTTCGTCTGTCCATATTAAAAGAAGTTGTAAGGATATCAATAGGGTTGTTTGCATAATCTTTAAAGTAGACTAGTTTGAAAGTAGAAGCATCTAAAAATAGTAAACAATCATTAAGCTTAGGAGAATTCCCTCTGAGATTGCTTATGAACCAATGAGGTTTATAGCAAGAACGCTACTACCTAGAAGAATATGAAGCAGGCTGATGATATATGAAAAACGAGAAGCTCTTTCAAGGGGCTAATACAATCCATAATCAACCACCACTTCGGGCTTAGCTTGAGCCTTGATCATACAGTAAGTGGAAGTCTTTGAACTATTTTTACACTCCTCTCTTAAAACATCATACTACTATTTCCCTATATCTACGGACTCTTTAACCCCGCGGGGTAGACAACGGCGTTATCCTTGAAGCCGGTACGGACGTAGTGGGATCCGTCATCTCACCAATCCTCAATATCCCCTACAATGGTCATATAATATCGAACCGCCGCCATAAGTATCTTGCAATTAACATTGTACTGGCTGTCGTACCACAGTGCACTAATACATGTATCGTTTCGCCATCTCAAGCTTCTTCCTCTTCATCGCAATCATTCTCGGAATCAAACAGCTCACGCAACCCAACCCCACCACACAATCTACAGGCATTGATACCCCAATGGCATCCGTCAAGAGCGCCGCCAAAATGATGAGAGCAGTCGTCATCCACGAAGCCGGCGGCCCCGAAGTCCTCAAGCTCGAATCCCGCCCAATCCCCGTACCAAAACTCGGCGATGTCTTGATCCGCGTCCGCGCTTTCGGCATCAACCGATCGGAAATGTTCACAAGACAGGGCCATTCCCCCGTAGAGTTCCCTCGTATTCTCGGCATCGAGGCTACCGGAGTTGTCGAGGAAGCTCCCGGTGGGGAGTTCAAGCCCGGCGACATTGTAGCGACCGCAATGGGCGGGATGGGCAGGGATTTTGATGGGGGGTACGCCGAGTACACTTCTGTTCCTGCTAAGCAGGTTCAGGTTGTGAGGACCGAGGTTCCGTGGGAGGTCTTGGGCGCTTTGCCGGAGATGTTGCAGACTGCGTGGGGTGCGTTGTTCAAGACTTTGCAGATTGAAAAGGGCGATACGCTTCTTATTCGCGGTGGAACAACTTCTGTTGGTCTTGCCGCAGCGGCGATTGCTAAGAAGCATGGGGTTTTTGTCGCATCAACTACCCGAAGAGCTGACCGAGAGAAGTTCTTAAGAGACCGTGGTATTGATGATGTTTTTATTGATAACGGCACGATTGCTCCGCAAGTGAAGGAGAGGTATCCAGGTGGCTTTGACAAGATTCTTGAGGTAAGCACCCGAGCAGCCTTTAAGTTTTAATACTCGTAGCAGCTTGGGAAGGCTGACCCCCCAATGGCTTGTGGGCGTAACCACTGCGGCCGACTCAATGCAGTGTCTCAAGTTGCACGGCATCACGGCAATGACAGGAATCGTAGGTGGCAAATGGACATTCGATGAGTTTTCACCCAATATGGTTATACCGACCGGCACATATCTTTCCAGCTACGGAGGGAGTGCCGAAGACTTTGTCAATACGCCTTTAGATGAGCTCGTGAAGGACATACTAGATGGTACTATAGATATTCCTGTGGGAAAGGTCTTTAAACTAGAAGATATCGTTGAAGCACACAAGTGCATGGATTCAAACGAAGCGGGCGGCAAGATTGTGGTCTTAACGTAGGCTTCATGAAAGATGATAATTAATGGCTCTTCTGAGCAAAATCTGCATATTGTCTCCATGCACGCCGTGCATACCGTGCAGTTACAACAGGTACGATGTTGTTTGTAGACCCCCCAGATTTATTTAGCGAGCCCCTTTTTCAGAGAGGGGGAAGGGTCAGGTTGAGACAGGCTGGGAATTCAAAGCATGAAGCCAACTTCACTCGACAGAAATTCGTTGGACAACAGTACCCTAATATCACAAGTATGGACCGCCGACTTAGACTTTAGAAGATGAACTACTATTTATTGCTTTATCATTGCGACCTCTATTTTAAACTTTTGTTGACTACGAGTACTGCAATACAGTAATCCCATGACAACGCCCATTCCATGCAATAGAGTACAAAATCTATGGAAACTCAAGCCAGACGCTGAACTCCTCCCAATCCGTCTTATAGATATACAGGGTATCAAAAATGTCCAAAGATCGCCAGTCCTAGGCCGCTGTCCCACGCCTTTCCCCAATGCAATGCGGACATCTCGCATGTCTCGTATTGAAAGTGTTTTGATTCGCCTCTTCAGCCTCCCTCGCAGCAGCCGCTCGACTCTCATCCCTCATCTTCCTAATCGTCCGATCCGCCTTGTTGCGCCGATAAAGCTCAGCTTCGATAAGCCGGTCATGCTCTTGCTGCGCGGTGTCCTGAGCATCTGGCGTCCATTTCCTACTCAGCCACGCTTGAACAGGACCAAAATTGATCAAAGTGTTCAGGCGTTGCTGGTACGAGTCTTCCGAATCCTCCATCTGCACACACGTATTGAACGCATCCGTCTGGTCGAGGAAAATTTCACTGAAAATCACATCAGATGCCAGTCCCGGCAGGATGTGAAACGTCATCTCGAAGCCATCGAAATATGACAGCTCGACCGATGACACCGTTACTTGCCCTACGGTCTCAACTATGGACTCATCGGCAAGCATAACTCGAGTCCGTGCGTTCGGTTCTGTATCAATTTTGAATCCGAGTCGCCTTGCACAGCGTAATGACATGAAGTCGAGATCTGAGCCAGTATCTGCGCACCCAACTAGCTCTTTTCCATTGGCCTTGAAATTGACGTAACCACGAGGCGAACCTATCCATTTAAGCATCGGCATGCTTCCAAAGCTTGAAGGGCAGTTGACTAGTAGATGCTTGTTCCTCGAGTATAGCTTAAACTTTTCGAGGAATCTCATTCCCATGATCAGCGGCACGGGACACTTCTTCAGGACATGAAACCAGCGATTTTCTTCAGAATTGCCTCCGCCGAAGAGTTTGAAGGGTATATAGGCTCTCCCAATTGATTGAACGAAACTTCCGGTACCAAGCTCAAAATCGCTTTTATCCCCCTCTTCTCGTTGAATTGGGATATTGTGTTCTTCGGCGAATGCCTCAGTAATGATGTCTTGATCGGATGCCGAGTCTGGACGCGCATAACATTCCTTGCCGTTGATGACAACACGAATCGCTTTCCGTTTGAAGTGTCTTGTTTGCGAAAGCTCAGTGCCATAGCTTCCTTTTGACTCCGGCCACAACACTTTAAAAACCTAGGTCATATTAGCTGTACTCGTATGCAAAGAGGTGATAATAACCACCCTGCCAGTTCTGAACCTGTGAACTATAATATATGTTATTTGTTAGACGGGACGGCACTTATAACTGATTTTTTGTATCGGACTTGTAAGTACTTACTCGGATCCAATCGTTCCCACGACTTTCGGGTTTCCGCACGTATCGTTCGCGTGCTACCGAATGGTGTAGTTTTCTGTGGTTTACTTCCAGACAACGAGCTCGGGTTGGGCTCTGAGGAGGTCCTGCCATGGATAAATGTTAGGTCACTATTACCTATGTCCATTTCAGCCCGGGGGAAAACAAAATTATAGTTTTCGATTGCGGAGCTACCAAGACAATTAGCAATAGTTACAATAAAGCATATACCATGATACTTACTGGCCGGCCTGAATGGGCATCGCTTTCTTCGAAGGAGAGGGATGAACATCCGGATTATTCCAGTTCTTCTCTCCCCGGACCTCACTTTTCTCCCTAGGAATCTTTTCAGATTCATCATCTTTATGGACAGAAGATGCACCAGACAAGGCAGTTCCGAAGTCGACACGTGCACCTATCATGAAGGCGTTAGCACAGGCTTCGCTGGCGCTCAACGGGATGGATACTTACGAGCAATGGTGTTCTCGCTTGAATCCGGGTTCATTTGTTTTTTAGTATCTGATACAGTTAGCCGTTAAGACATTTCTGCTAAGCTGGCGACGGATGTACCTTCAGAGCGAGGCTCCCTTGTGCTGCACTGGTTGCCATCTTCATCAGTATACAGCGTGAAGTCAATTTCCGGCACTGGCTTCGACTCTCTACCAGAAACCCACTCAGAAATAGCCGAGAAATACTCGGGCACATTTGGATTCGAGATACTTGTGGTATATGGCGACGCTGGACCTGCTGATCCCAAGGACGATAGAGAAGACTCGCGGTAATGATGAGCTCTCGTCGTGGATTTATGGGCAAGTTGTCGGCTTTCTGAGGGCCAACTCCCACTTGCTGGCTGACGGCTCCGCTCTTTGTTTGCCATGCTTGCAGGGTCTAGAAATGCAGTTTCTATTACAGCCATTGTAAAGAGATAATATGTGATGCGTTGAAGCTAGACTTGGTCAATAAGCAGGTGATGATAATCATCAAATGCGTATGTTCTAAATCCACAACTTGTCAATACAGAGGATAGAAACAGGAAGAGACTCGAAAAATAGGAAAACCATGAGATGTTGCTGCCTTGACAGGCTCGACGCCCGACGTGGCATTGCAGACGCCACAAGGCACACAGCATCGCGAGGCACACCACAGCCTCGTCGTTATCTCTGACCTCACACTTCAATCATTATCATCAATCCCAGAGAAATCGAATGGATCTATCCCCAAGAAATGGGACCCAGTAATGCCAACTCCCGACATCGAACTCGGCCCCAAAAATGTAACTTCCAAGCGCGGCTTTGAGCTCGTCGCATCCAAGATCAACAGGGATGTTGACAAGACAACCACCATCTACCGACGCTTCGACGAACTTTCCGCGCGAAACCTGCTCTTCTACCAAGCCGAGCTTGCGGAGTTGGAGGAGGAGTTGAAGGAGAACGATGAAGAAGATAGTCAGGCGAGGGATAAGGTAGCTGTAGATAGCCAGCGGGATTGGAGTGTCTTTGAGCGGAGTGCGGGGGAGGGGGTTGTGAGAGAGAAGAGGAGAATGGAGTTGGTGATGAAGGTCAGGGAGAAGCTTGAGAAATATCGTACGCTACCCAAAAATCGACTCGGAGGTCAATTGCTCTCACTGACAAACCCCAGACACAGCACTCGCGGCTCACCAAACACTCCTCAACGCCCCTCCCCCCTCCCCAAGTACAGTAAAAGCCCTCCGCGCATGGTTCTTCGTTAGCACACCTTCCGGGCCAATCCCCCGTCTCTGGGGCGCATCCGCGCGTATATACGACAACATCCACGACCTCGTCGCGCTCCGCGTCCCAGCAGACCAAGACCGCCTCTCCAGCTTCGTCCAAAACAACCTCTCGCTGTTCTTCCAAACCTCATCTCCAGAAGGGACCACAACCTATATCTCCGAGCGCTCCGTCTCGCGTTTCGTCGCTATCTTCAGTACTGTGTTGACGGCCATCATGCTCTTCGGCGCTATTATCTCGCTGTATGTGGTGAGGAATCCGCATGCGCTGTTGGGGATCTTGAGTGGCTGGACGGTGTTGTTTGCTGCATGTGTGGGGTTGCTGACGAATGCGAGGCGGGATCAGATATTTGGGGCGACGGCTGCGTATGCGGCTGTGCTGGTTGTGTTTGTGAGTGGGAATTTGGGGGGCGTACCTAGTGGGGGGAACTGTGTTTGTACATAATGAGAGAATATGTAATTATCAGGTGAAGACCGGATTTTCCGGGGACGTGTCTGATAAGTAGAAAGGGAAATACTAAGCCAAGCGTGCTTTGGCTGAGAACAATAATGCGATTCAATGAACATAGCCGAACACAAAACATAAGGTATGCCAATACTTTCAGGTATCAAACTCCCAACACCAATGCCCCTATATCCCGCTTAACGCCACCCATATTAATCCCCAAACCATATGTAAATATCACGAGCCCGAGAAAGCCGAATGAATTGCATCTCCCTCCTCAGGCGTCACAAACAGCTCAAGCATCTCGAGCGCACATCCCGCTACATCGGGCTCTATGCCCGACTCCAGCACTAAATCGTCTTCGGAGAAATTCAGGCGCGAGAGACAGAGGAGGTACTTTTGAGATCCGCCGCGAATAGCAGCGAGTTTCTTTTGCATATCGATATCATCGTCGAATTTCGTAACAATGTAGTACAATAGACGAGTCGTGAGACTTATTATGCGTGCACTGTCGGGCTATTAGTATTTCTGAGCTGACTATCGGATCCAGTTTCGGTACCTCTCTTCGTGCCGAGCTTTGTAATCGTACAATTCATCTATTTCATCACTTATAAGGCCAACAAGCCTACCGATAACAAGAGGGTGCATGGCCATGGCCTTGCTTGCAAAAGGAGACCGCGTCATGCTAGTCATAAGTTGAATGACCTTGAATCGAAGTTTCGCGAGTACGCTCAGGTCCATTTTCTCCGAACTTCCAGGCAAGAGCGGAACCTCAGACATGGGGTAGGTCAGGCGTTCCAAGATGTTATTAACAACCTGAGTAGACTGGACACTATCTCCCATAAAAGCACCAAAGCTGTCTCGGAAAACGCTCGTAGATAGTATTCGAAGCATCATTTCGAATTCCGGTATTGGGTGATTGGTGCTGAGCATGACGAGGACAAAGTCGAAGCGCATCAGTTTCCAGAAGCGGATGATGTGCTGGTGTTCAGACATGCAGCCAAGGGCTACGATGTGGAGGATAGCTAGACAGGCACTTACATTGATATCCTTCTCGTGACCGTTTGTTGGTTTAGTTTGGAAGCGAGGTATAATTATGATATCTGCGGTAAGCTGGGCAAGGGGAACGATCGTGTCGGTAATGTGAGGGCCAACAGCAGTTGTTTTGAGTTCCAGAGCTAGTGTCAACATATCTATAAGAAGGTATATTGGTGTATACTAGGAAAGTGTCAGAGCGGATCACTTGATCGGAGTCAAGAACGTACGTATTTCTCTCCTATACAATTTGACCACATAGATATGAGAAGCTCGCAAAAGTCAATTGGGAGATCCTTTTGGGGCTTTTTAAACCCTAAAGTCGGTATCTTGCCTAGTAAGATGGATTGGAATGATTCGTTAGGGGAAGATGGCAACGCATATTTCTCCAGTTCTTGTATTGTTCGGGCATGATCTAGGCTGACTCGGTGGTCAAGCATTGTTCCAATAAACTAACAGATCAGTTCTTTACTGACTGAGTCTGTAGCGAAGCACTTACATCAAACCGATCATCCTGCTTTCCCAGGCTCTCAATGATAGAATCGTCTAATATAAAATCCTGGTGCAAAGACTTCTCCACAACTGGCTCCTCTGCGGTCGTCACTTCCAAAGCGCCAACTGGACTTTCTACCGTCTTGCGCTTTCGTTTAGCGCCTGGCTTACTGGGAGAGCCCGCAAGTCGTCTTTGGAACCTCGACGGAGAAACCTTGGAGGGCGAGAGAATCTCGACTTCGTCGTCATCAAAGCCGTCGCGATGTGGAAGGGGCTTCTTTTTCTTGGGGGTTGTGACACTTGCACCTTTCTTCTCAGCTTCCTGGGCTCTTCTCAATCTTCGGACTCGTTCGGCCTCTTCTGCTAGATCCTGCTTGACAAAGTCCCTCTCGGTAGCCGCATTCTTCTCTGCAATTCGGGTGGACTCGATATCCCTTTTCCATTTCGCTTCTTTATCTGCATGGAGCTTGTTGAGGGCTTCCTCCTTGCGCTGGGCTTCTTTGACAACCTGGTCGTTTTTACTCCTCACAATGGCTATTTCGCCTGACTTAGCATTGACCTCGGACTTTAGAGCATCCCGTTCCTTCAGCAGCTTCATATTGTTAGTATAGCTGAGATGAGATATTCCAAGCACTCACTTCCTGAAATTGCCTCCGCATTTCATCTGCAGCATTGTCCCTAGCGACTGAAGGTTGGCTGCCTTGCTCAGCTCTCATGGAATCATGTTGAGGAATTTGAGCTCGTTGAGGGAGCTGATTTGTTTGGCTGAACCTAGGCGGCGGGGGCGGGATGGGCCGATTTTGCTGGCTGTCTGCCAGAGGATGCTGGGGATTGGGATTGGCGATTGTGCCATAACGTTGCTGCCGGAACTGTTCTCGCTGTACTGCTTGTGAAGGCGCGTTTCGTTGAAGGCCTTGGATGATTGCAGGAGTACTCCTAGACTCGTCAATTATAACGGCATCGTCCAGATCCTCCTCCCCTATCTCATCCCCGTAGTCTGAAGATGGGGCCGCTGTCACCGCAGCTGCAGGCTTGGAGTATCGGGCCTGGGTGTGGGCCTGGGTGAACTGGATAGCATTGGTCTCGAGCTCCACGAGGGCATCGACGGGGAGAGTGTCCAATTCATCATCGGAGAAGTCGTGATCCGGCATTCTTGAATTTATTCATCGAGTCAAAGACACACCGCCGCATTGCATCGCAACCCTGATGTTGTCTGTTGAGTCTGTGTTGGGGGCATTGATGGCATCGACCGCATCGGATCGCATGGCATCCAAGGTTTCCTGGTCAAAACATGAAGGAGAAAGTGGACGTGGACGTGCCGTGCGGGAGACGCGATTCTGCCACTTTTTCTGCCACCGCCTTCGGAGGAAGTTGAGTGTCCGACTCGGAATCCGGACAAAAGCTTTACCGACTGCCTTGCAGGGGTGGGGGTCTAAAGACTGAAAGTATGAATCTTGCGACGAGAAATAAAATAGAAACGAGATAAAAGTTCGCATCCCTATAAGGTAGCTGTAACAGAAGCCAATCTCAAAGAAACATATAGAAAGTTGATACGGAACATACAGGACCTACCCTAGGTACTTTTCAGTCAGTGATTAATTCCTGATATTCAGACGGTACGGTACGTCAGTCAGTGAAAACAGCCAAGACTCCAAGACAAGCAAGCAAGCCACGCCAAGCCTTGACACGCGCAAAACCCAGCCCAGCACAGCAAGTCCACCACCTCCACCACCCACCCACTCCGTTTGTTAGGCTGGAACTGGAACTGGAACTGGACCCCGATTCTTCAACGACAACTTACTTTTCTTTGTACCTTCTACCACCTGCCACCCGCTTCCAATACCCTCACCCTCACCCTCACTTACTCCATGTCTGCGCGTTGAGGTGACTGCGGATATTCTTGCCCGGTCTTGGCCACACAATCTCTGCACAACAGGGCAGATCCAACGGAAGGAAAGGGAATCCCGGAATCCCGTCTGTGGCTAGATACAACTCTCTCAAGATGGCAAAGCAACGTCGTGGTGTCAAGTTCAACCACCGAAATGGACACGCCTCAGGTGCGGATGGGCGGAGGAGCAGTTTCTCGGATATCAGCGAGGGCACCTCAGAACCAGGCTCCCCCACGAGAGCCGGAGGTATTGATGGCGCAACAGATGTAAGACTCCAAAGCATTTAGAGTACAGAGTTCTGGCTGATCCGTGTATCCAAGACGCAGCCACCGTCGGAATACGAAAAGAAAAAGCAGACCTTCATCACGCGAACTCTATGGACCTTGATCATGATCGGCGGCTTCTTCGGTGCTATGTTCATGGGGCATGTCTACATTATCATGATTATTACCGCCCTACAAATCGTGTCGTTCAAGGAGGTCATTGCCATAGCCAACGTTCCCAGTCGAGCACGGCGACTACGATTTACCAAGGCTCTAAATTGGTATTGGTTGGCAACAACCATGTACTTTCTCTACGGCGAGAGCGTTATTTATTACTTCAAGCATATTGTGTTGGTGGACAAGGTCCTCCTACCTTTTGCGACCCATCACCGATTTATCAGCTTCATGCTCTATGTTATTGGTAAGGAATCTGGAAGACTGGCGAAAGTCCAATAAGCTGACTGCCACAGGTTTCGTCTTCTTCGTCGCATCTCTGGAAGCTGGACATTACCGATTCCAATTTACACAGTTCGCATGGACGCACATGGCGCTATATCTCATTGTAGTACAGGCACATTTCATCATGAACAATGTGTTTGAGGGAATGATTTGGTTCTTCCTGCCTGTTTCTCTGGTCATATGCAACGACATCTTCGCATATATTGTTGGAATCACAGTTGGAAAGACCCAGCTAATCAAGCTCTCCCCAAAGAAGACGGTTGAAGGTTTCGTCGGAGCTTGGATTTTCACCGTCATCTTTGGAATTGGTATGACTAATGTGCTCATGCGTTACAAGTACTTCATTTGCCCTGTCAACGTAAGAAATGTTCTAGCTCCTTATAGCCCCCCTGCTAACTCTTCCAGGACCTTGGTGCAAATATCTGGACCGGTCTTGAATGCACGCCCAACCCAGTTTTCCTTCCTCATGTCTACCACCTACCAATCTGGTTTCCTTATTTCAAATCATTCTTGATGGCGCCAATGCAAATTCACATCCTGATGTTCGCAACTTTCGCCTCCCTTATCGCCCCGTTCGGTGGTTTCTTCGCATCTGGTCTCAAGCGTACTTTTAAGATCAAAGATTTCGGCGATTCGATTCCTGGGCACGGCGGTATTACCGACCGCATGGATTGTCAATTTATCATGGGTTTCTTTGCCTATATGTACTATCACAGTTTCATCGCGTTGTACAAAGTGTCACTTGGAGGTGTCATTGAAACAGCGATCATAGGCCTTACCCCTGATGAGCAGATGGAGCTGGTGAAAGGCATTAGCAAGCATCTCGTGAATCAAGGTGTAATTGCAGAAGGAGTAAGTCTTCTAATAATCAGACACCCTCATGGGCCATCGCTAATTCCTGCTAGGTTTTGGATTGCATAACTGGTACAGTCCGGAGGAGATGAAGAAAAGTACTTGCTTTACGAGTGACGAATTTTCAAAACTCATGCCTTTTCATGTATAATACCCTCCGTCTATTGCCAGCCCATATGGTGTGATTCGGCTTGGATTTATTTTTGGGTGTAGTGATAATAGGCCGGATATGTTTCGCCGGAGATCATGCTGAGGCAATCGGAAACAGACATAATGATTATTGCATCTGCTGGCGGTATTTTTATGTAAAGTTTTCCACAAACCCTTCCAGCGCTACAAGTACATGAAGACTATGAGACTATCGAAAATAGAGCATCAAGACCATCGCGCCAACACGTGGCTCGTATGTAAGCGCTTTGTGCTGAAGTCTGCACTACCGCTCGTCACGATTTGAGCTGATGATTCAAGAAGAGCAAGTCCTATCTCCAGGATATCGTAGGCCCTTATGGTCGCACCCTCCCTTCTAGCTGGCGCTGCTCGCACCTGCCCTAAAAACGATGCCCTTAACACGCCCCAACAAGCTCACAACCTGTCCCTTTCATTCTGTCCTCCACCTCAAGATCTATTTGACCATGTGTGGGGTTGGCATATATCCCAATCAATTCCCGCTGATTTCCTTGCTGCCATTTGCAGTATCAATAGCTGCACCTCTCGAGCCAATTCATTACCCTATTTCACGACGCGGAGGAAGCTTCCCGACAGCAAACCCAGCAAATCTAACGTATCTCTTGGAGCACCTACAGATCACCGAGACGCGCTTTACAGCTACGACACGCGACTTTAATAGCAACCAGGTTGTCCGAAAGCCAGAACGCACGCATGGCACGCAAGACCTAGGCGAGGTCGGGCGAGAAGGGAACTGGTTCGCCAATATACGCATGGGAAACCCTCCACAGAATGTCGCTATGGATCTGGACGTGTTGACAGCGGATTGGTGGATCTTCTCTCAAGCAGCGATAAAGGCTCCTTTTTCCTGGATTTTGATAGCAAGATGTATAGGTCGGCGCCCTTCTGATATTTCCCTGAGGCTCAGCTAACTAGCCATAAACATTCGATTCTGAATAAGCAATCTAAAATCTCATAGTGGTGGAGTTACAGGAGCTACTATGTGATTTCAAGGGATGCGCCTAAGACTTAGTAGCATAGGCAAGGCATTTAATAGTTAGTTCAAATAATTGAACTAACCAGTTAACTGGCTAAACTCTAACTGCAGTTCTTGATATTTATAAGAACTACAAACTAACTAGTTATATTTCCTTAACTGGTTAGACAACTGCCTAAACTAGCTAGCTCTGATTTTATTAGGTAGTACTCTCTAAATTCCTATATAGGCCTCTAACCCTCTCTCTAAAGGGCTTATATATATTAAAAAGCTATAGTAATTCCTATATTTAGGCACTTTCTCTTCTCTATTTTACTTCCTTCATTTTCTCTCTTCTTTACCTTATTTTATATTACCTGATTTAAGGCAGGGGGAGACTTTTGACCTCTATAAAAGGGAGGAATAGTAGGGCTTGACTACTAGTTAACTGCGTTAACTGCTAGTTAATTATTAGTTCTTAATTAGTTTGGCGCTAGTATAAAACTACTAATTTAAACTATAGTTTAAACCAACCTGCTCGTTCTCCTACGCTCTTATTAGTTCAGTTCAAGTTCAGACGAAATGTTAGCAGTTAACTAACTATTAAATACCTTGTAGATAGGTGCCTTTTTACAGGCTTAGAGCATCTATTTACTTTTTAATATACTTATTTGAAGCTGAGCACTCAAAGATTCCGACGATAGGACTATAATAGGTACAGTAATTACCCTATTAGAATCGCCGATAGGAATCGTAGGAATTATATCCTTTGATAGTTAGTTCATCCTTCTTTACTCGCTTCGCTTATAGTCGGGGAACGCGAAACTTAATAGGGAAGCGATTATTATAGTTTGAAAGAGTATAATCATTTATGACCTTATCAACCTAAGGCATTAATACATCTAGGGGTCGGATCCTCTGTGGCTTAGTATTTATATCGCGAGCGCGGTGCATTATAGGCGTAGTGTTCGCAGCGTATTATAGCATTAGGGCCCGTTCGGCCACGTCGATTTTTTTAAAGGGAGATCAGAGTAATCGAGGGAGATTAGTTCCTATTGATTCGAAGTATAATTAGTCTACTTTCCATTAATTACCCTTCGTTTTAGTGAGGGATTTGGCGTTCGGCTCGTCTAGGATTTGAGGTGATAGGAGTATCACCTGATTCTAGAACTAATCTAAATTGGCATAGTAATTTTAGTTGTAACGCATTAACTTTAGTGTAGTGTTTTAATATAATTTATACCTTTTATTATACTCTATTATTAATTCCCTTGCAATTGCCTAATATCCCTATAATGCTTAGAAAGAAGAAGGATATTCCTAATAAGAACAAGTTCTAAATCCCTAATAAAGAGAGCTAAATGTAAACCTAAACTAAGACTATTAAAAAGCTTAAAACGCCTCCTTTATAATAGACTAATAAGATGATTTAAGCTGTTCTCGATAAAGCTCTATAGTAAGATGCCCTTAGAAAACGCGCTAGCTAGAGGTAGAAAGATAAGGCTCTAGTTGTAATTTGCTAAGCTAGTTAGAAGGTAATTACTAATAAGAGGGTGATTATAATACTATTACAACTTGAGAATAAATTAGATACTATATATACTATTTCCCTCCCCTCCTGCCTATAGATTCTCTCTAATATTCCTAAAGTTGAAGTCTTATCTCTATAAATATATTAAGCTTTCGTAGAAGATTTCTAAATAGGAATAGAATCCTAAGAAGAAGAAGGTGATAGCGCTAGAAGGGGCGTGGGATGCGCTATTCCGATCTAATTCCGACTATAAAAAGAACTATATCTAGTTTAAGAATAATGCATTTAAGAGGTACTAGAAAGTAGTAGATTTGTATAGCTCGAAGATAGTAAATAGGAGGCATACAGAGCCTATAAGAGGCGCGGAGGACTCGAGCTTAGAGGAGGAGATTTTAGATAATAATAATAATAGAGAGCATTTAGTAATAAGCTTATTAAATTGCAATAAGAATCGATCTATGCTCTAGAGTATTAGAGAAGAATCCTTTCCTACTAATTTGTCTAATAAAGAGGAGCTTACTACTAATAAAAGCATATCTAAAAGCGTATTAAAAACCTTTTAGAAGACACCTAAAAGTCGAGGAAAGAAGAGGTCTACTACTATTAATAATAACTTTAATTCCGAAACACTATTACTAAAGAGAGAGTAAAGTAGTACTAATAAGATTCAAGCTAGTCTTAATAACTTCGCATTAAAGGCTAAGGCTTTAAATGCTATTTGAAAGGAGCATCTTATAACTTAGATTTGACTTCTCGATTATACTATTAAATTAATACAATTGCTTTATAAGCAGGCATTTAATATACTACTTAGAGCATATTCTAAGAAGATAGTAAGCCTTTAAGGCAATAAGCTTAAGGCTGCATTACTATTCCTAGAGCAGCTAATTACAAGTAGTTGTATTTAGAGTACCCTAGATATAATAAGAGAGAAGCTATTAATAATGCTTCTAGCTAGAGAATATTAGAATATAGCTATAAAAAGGTTCTTATATAATCTAAGGGCCTTTGTATTAGAGAATAGAAGCTATAGCAATATGCTTTTATCTTCTAGTGCTAGTTTTGATGAGGGTAGTAGTATAAGTAGTAGTGGAAGTAGTAGTGGAAGCATATTTTAAGAAGAGTGTTTTTAGAGATAGTAGAGTAGTAGAGTAGTTTTTAGATAAATTATTTTACACTTAAGGCAAGGAAAAATACATATAATTATATACTAAATACACTTAATTGCTATGTACTTTTCCCTTTACACTATTATATAATATAAGTAATTAATCTATATTACACTAGTAATCTTCTCTCTTTTCTCCTCTATCTTTATTCTCTAAAGTGAGCTTATAGTTATTAATCTATTTAATAACCTCGAGTTCTCTTATACTGCTAGCTCGCCTAATTTAGCTCCTTTTATATTAAATACATTAAGGCAGCTTATATTTTGCTATATAAAGTTATAGAGGCCTATTAGCGTATATACTAGCTTTCTCTAAACTACTATATTCCTATTCTTATACTTCTTCTCTAAGATTAGAAAGCAATGCTTTATAATACTAAAGATATGCTTTATCTTATTACAGACCTAAGCATAATAGAGGTTAAATAGCTCTTCTTTGTATCTTAGCTTCTACTTTGCATTAAGGCTCTCTTTGATATAGTATCTATGCCCCCTAAATGGTAATATAATAATATCACTACAAATATACCTAGCATTAGCTAAGTAATACTTCCTAGTAGAAACCTCAAATAAGCCTCTACCTAATATATTATTTAGAATAGCTTGATTATTTGCTAATCTCTTCTACCTAGCAAATATAAAGAAGAACTCGAGATTAAAAGTTATAACACTAAGTACATTTTGCATCATCTATCTCTTCCGATTTATATATGCTAGCTAGTCTAATACTCGTATAAATGTAGGGATATAAGTGCTATTAAGGGCGCTAATATAGTCTTTAAAGTATAGAAAGAGCTTTGGGTTATCTAGGATTTTGAGCGCAATATACTATAGTTCTAGTAGGTTTATGCATTTTTAATAGATAATCTAAAGGGCTTTTAGGACTTGATTAAAGCACCTATTTGTATAATTAGAGGAGCAACTTACTAATAAATTACTAGTAACCTACTCTAATATTATTGCACCTAAGTGCTAATACCTCTTTTATGCACTGCAGTTCCCTATTAGCTGCTTTACAATCAATAAAAATATTATTAACTTCTCCTCTATACTAATATAATTAGTCGATTGTAATGTAGTATACTCTTTATAGAAGGCAGTAAGGTTTATAAACGTCTTATATAGCATTTGAAGGGTTTCCTAATAATAATAAGAGTGTTAGGAGGCAAGAAGCTTATCTATAAGAGCTCTACCTATCTATGGCCCTATATAATAGAGTGAGGATATATAATAATTTAGGCTATGCCTAGCTATAACCTAAGACTCTATAAGCTACTAGTGCTCTTCCTTCTTATTATTAATATTGTCTTTAATATTATTAAGTTCCTTAAAGATGCTAGTAAGCTAGATAATAGCATTCATAGCAATACTATAAAATACTATAAGGGATACTACAACTAGAAGATGCGTACGCGCTACAATTAGAAAAACGCGCTAAAACCTTTTCCTATATAATTTAAGGCTTCGAATGCTTACTTTACCTGATTTGGATATTATAAGAGGTTATAAGGGCATCGATTACCCTCATTGAAGTATATAAAGTCCTAAAAGTTGGGACTTCGAGTACTTTAAGAGTAATCAAAATATTTGTATAGTGATTTTAGAGAGTAATCAATGAGGGTAATCGATTAAAAATCGATTGTACTTTGATCTACGGGCCAAACGCGTTATGCCAAAAAAATCGATGCAAAAATTAGGGTAATCAGGGTAATCGAGGTAATCGATGGGTGGCCGAACAGGCCCTTAAGCCGGCATACGTAGCAATATATAAATGACTTCCATCTCTTCCTTTAACTTATGACCAAAAATCTGCGTCTTTATTATCCTCCTCATCACAACTATCACTACCTCTATCACGATGCATTTCGCCAATATCCTTATAGCACTAGGCAGTGTCGCCGGTGTTATTAGCACGCCCAAAGGTGTTGATACCCGGTAAGATTAGCCCTTGCAAGACGATAACTCCAAGTACTCGAGAAATATAAATTTTTTACTAATCTCCTCGTCTTTTTCCAGCAGCAACAGTATCGAGATCGTCGACGATAATGCTCTCCCACAGACGAACAGCAAAGTGGACACAGCTACCGACTACTCAGTCAAAAGGCCACGGAACCTTCGCTTCACACCAAGAACGCTTCAATCTAAACCGAACACCAAGTCAGCCAACGCGGGCGCGTTCGAGTTGCAAGCAAGCGAGTTCGTGGAAGCGCAGGATGTCAAGTCTGGCGATATAGTCGCCGCCGCGGACGTAGCCGGATGCACTGCCGTCTTTTTCTGGAACAAGGAAAACATGCCCTCCGTGTGGCATTTTGACTGCGGCACAGAGGCGACAGATGGGAAGACGGCTGCACAAACGGTTGGAGCGCATCAGGAGGATATCGTCGCCGCCTTTATCGTCGCCGCGAACGATGCCAACTTCGACACACTGAAAACTACAATCAAGGCGCACTTGACGTCTCTGAAAGATGCTGATTTCACAAAAATGATTTATGATGTCAGTCAGCTGCCTTCAAAAATGGTATATCGTTACATTGCAACTGCTGGAACTATAGGAGTGAAGCAGTCAACGGAACCAACTAGTGTTCTTGACAAGCCACCGCCCCAGTGAATCACCCTACGGTTGCAAAGGGTCTGTCATAACATGGGAAACTCCTATCAAAACCCTGTCATAACGCGGTTTTCTATGTTATATCAAGATTCCTATATCACGTCCTTCTAATCATAGTCCAAACGTCTCTATCATAAAAGGGGAAATTATACTATATCCAAAATTATATCAACATCCAAATCATTTATATGTTAGACAAGTAAAATGCATTATTTTCGGCATATGCGGTACCTTTTTATAGGTGGTGGAGCTATATAAAATTGAGTGCCCCCTTAGCCTAGACATTTTTAATTCTATTTTCTCTACTCCCTCTCTATTCTCACTTTCCTTCTTCTTTCTCTCTCTCCCTTCTACTTCTTTCTTCTATGCTAAAGTATAGTACCTCTCCCTCTTATTCCTTAATTATTACTCTCCCGTTAAAATCCTATTTACTATATCATGACAGACCCTTTGCAACCGTAGGGTCAAGGGCAACTTCACTATATAAAGTAGAAACTCTCACGCTAGACGAATAATTAATACACCCGTGTGGTATCTCGTGCTTTTGAATCGGGAAGAGGGGCTTTTTAGCATAGGCGGGATGTCTGTCACCTTCTTGAGGAAAGTTGAAAGAGATACCGAAAATTTGCTATCTACCTTGGAGGGTCATGAAAAGATGAAACAGAATGAAGAACCTAAAGAGTCCTACAAAACACCAGAAACAGGTAATTCAAGCAAACAGTGAAATGGGTCAAGTCTCCTGGATCTCTCGGAAGCGCCAACTGGCAAACGACTCATACCTTTTGCAAGCCGACTTTCTTTGCCTTCCACTACAACATTGCCAGCATATTTCTACTTTCTTTAGGGCGTTCTTACGTTGAAAGCCACCTGCATATCTCCGAAGAATAGCTCTCTAATAATCCATACACCGTACCCACCACCCAAGCCAGTCTCGTGATCTTTCCGACTCATCAAAACTTCGACACCCGTCCTTGACTCAAGAATCTTTCCAATACAGTATCCACCACCCGTTTGCAACCGCCCTACACTAAATCTCACTCGCAGAGCAGAGCTCGGTTTATCTCTCCTTCCTTTCATTACCTCTACATTCCAGCTTGCAAAACTCGAGATGGATTTGGGGGGGAGGGGAGCTGAGACAAGGGTAAGAGTGGAATTGATCGTGAGGCGGTAGTAGTTGTCTGCTTCCTGCAATCGAATTTCTAGTTACAAAACAAATGTGAAATATACACAATTGGCTGTCAAGTGATGTTAACCTCGTTTTCTACATAGCGCAGCGCCGCTCCGCCGCATTTGGGCGTTTCCAGCGAGCCGCCAGCCTCTTTTGAAAAACAATGGCACTGCTGCCTCTTCTTCCAGTCTTCATCTCTCTAGCAGATTTAGGACTGATATATGTCGCCTTGGTATCTTACCTCGGTATTCAGTCAGCTATTTGGTTTTCGCGATGGCAGGGAGCAAGAAGAGGACTCATGCAGCCTTCTTGACCCCAGCGGCTACCACCACTGTAGCAGACATTTCAGATTGCGATCATGAGCAGTCGGACAATGATCTTCTTGCGTCTACAAGCGATGCTCAAGCGAAGTCTCTCGAGACTCTATGCAAACACTGCGGAGAAATCGATCTCGATGGCCTCTCGACGTATTAAAGTTGTTGGCGATGGAATAATTAGCACTGTTCCCGTGCAGTATTTAGCTCATATAGATTCGACCCGTGGGTGTCGCATGTGTAAATTCTTTCAGGATCTTCGTCCTACCTTTCAGACTTTCAGCACTTCGCAAGACCACATGTTTGTTTTGCGAGCCGTTTCTTACTTGACGGGATTTCACGCCGCCAGGTTAGGTCTACAAGATAGCACGATGCTAACGGTTGATACAGTCAAAAGTCAACGCAGCACTGGATCAAAGCTTCTTCACTACACCGAGTCACCGATGCCTGTCCGATCGAGGCTGTTGAAGAAAAAACATCGACAGCCTGGACCAACATACCCCGTCCGATGGAGGCAATTAGGGGGAAATTACCACCAAGGCCTTGTTAAGAAGTGGCTCACGTTCTGCAACTCTCATCACCAGGGTCTGTGCAAACATAAGAAAACAATTCCAACACTCGGCTTCAAACTGATCAACTGCGAATCTTGGGAGATCTGACTCCCACTGGGGACCTAGAGTATGTTGCTCTGAGCTATATGTGGGACCCATTGTCAGTTACTGGGGATCTTATAGGAGATTATATTCCTCCTAACATCCCTCCGGTTATTGAAGATGCTATTATAGTTGTAAAGTAGCTCGGCTTCAAGTATCTATGGGTTGACAGATAAAGTATTCAACAAGACGCAGCGGTCGAGAAACAGATCCAAATTCGGCATATGGACTCGACGTATAGAAACTCAGCTTTAACAATCATTGCAGCCACCGGCGATGCTACTCTCGGGCTCCCAGGGGTTAGAAATACACCAAGACTTTGTCAACCGTCACTCCGTCTAGAAGACCGCCTTTTGTTTGCAATACCCCCAAGTCCCAAAAAGGTTATACTCGGCTCCAAATGGAATACCCGTGCCTGGACATATCAAGAAGGCTTGTTGTCACGGAAACGTCTTGTTTTCACCAAAACGAAGTCTATTTCCAATGCATAAATATGGATTGTCGAGAGAGTACGGTCACGCCCTTGAAGCCTTTGCACATGAACAGTTTCGAGAGGGCATTGTTGAGCTTCGCGTCTTCCCGGCCCAAGGTGTTGGTGTTTCGCAACAAGACCTCATAGAGCGAGTCAAATCAACTAGTATGTATATAAATAGCTTTAGAAATCCTCCACGCTCTTGATGCATTCATATTAATAATCTCAGTTTAGAATCCTATGTGTTTATAATAAGCTAAATTCACAACTTCTGCCTGTCTGTTAAGCAAGAATGAAGTAGCAAATAGCAAAAGAGATTAATGATCAGTGCCTCCTCGTCTATGCATGCAATTTCATATCAGCTGGTCGCTTTTGACAAGGTTGGTGGGGGGCATGTAACGTTATGAAAAGCCAAAACAGAGGGAGGTCAAGGTGATTCAAATGTACTATGAAACCCAGCTATGGTTGAACCACTGGAAACGGAATAGTGAAACCAAGTCCTGACTAATGATGTATCTCAGGTCCCCTTCTTCCAACTTAAGCATGGCCATAACGGCCCTAGATCTTATCGTTACCCAGCTCCCAATCATTCAAGAACCTATTCTTGATGCTTCTTCCGCCCAGTCCCCTCACATTAACATTAATCGACTCTGCCGGCATGAGATCTAACATATTATCCTCCCAAATAGCATCCTCGCCGTCATCGTAGTCAATATATAGCAGACAGCCTTTCACAGGATGGCTTGCCGTTAGTCTAACCACATTCTCCCACTCGGAGCCATTTTCTGCATCAAGCACCTCCACATTGACCTTGGTATCTTTGTGCCATTGGAGGTACCTGAACGGTTCTGGCCAGTTCACATGCCTGGCCTCAACTTTGCCGTCCCTAGAGGTGGAGTTGTCTACCAACTTTGCGCATAGCACAATTAGGGATTCTTCTGTGAGAGAGTCAGGGTTTTCAACCACTCCAAGTTCGGTATTCTGATTTGGAAGTAGGGACACGGGTTGAGTTTCGACTGGATATGGAATATAAGTTCCGGTGAGTAAGTCATATGCTGTGAGAACTAGCTCGTACTTCTTCACCTCCATGGTCGTATTATGCGCAAAAAGGGTGAAAGATGGAATATCCGTGTCTCTTGGACGATCATCATCGACCCATAGCGATCGAGGGGTGCGTTCGATACCAATGGTTACTTTGGCGAAAGTTCGTCGAATGGTGTAGTAAGCAGGTTTGGGTCGGAGGTAGTAATCTGCAAACGACCAACTCGTGCACGGGTAAACATCATTAAACTAGTTCGAATCAGCGTTTGTTTCTGACATCCTGTTGATGAGGTTTGAATAATCATCTCACCTGCCAGATGATCAAACCAGCGCAGCTTTCTTTCCCCTTTCCTCCAAACTTCCTCTTCCAGTCCCGCAAAGAGTAACCATAAGCCTCGCTCTGCATAAGCTGGCTTACGTAGACAAAATCCTCTAGCTTCTGGCTGTATCGGAAGTTCTCTGCGAGATAGCGTGCAATCCTAGTCTCCGCACCATGGCCTTTGTTGTGGCAATCGATTGCTCGGGACTGTGGATGCCGGTCTTCGGGGCGGGGTGCAAATTCATAGACAGTCCTCATATCAGGGAATCCATGCATTCCAAATTCCGAGACAAAACGTCCTGAGAGCTTTCCATAATCTTGATGCGACCTTCCTTTGCCATGCCAGACTAGAAGAGCTTATTAGTCACGGTCGCGAGAAAAGTTGTTAGGTTCTCACCATCCCACTGATGAATGTCTCCTATCGTTGGATCATTTGCTTCCTCTGCGCCTCCCCAAGGAGAGTTCGGCCAATACTGAACATCCGGACAGAGTCTTTTTGCTGCATTGGGAATAATATCAAGATATATCTCCCGTTGAGGGAAGTCGGTGTCCTTGAACGGGCCTACAACATCCTCGTGGTCGTAGATTTTCCTATGGACGTCAATAATTCCGACCATCTACTCATTGTGTCCAACTTAACTTACTTGCGCAGAAAAGTTCCCTCAAATACCTCTCCATCGGTGTCTGCCAACATGAAATCCTCGTTTCCTCCACATATGAGTGCCAAACAAGCCCTACCCCTTAATCTTAGAGTTTGAACTTCCACTTCCTTTCTGATACTGTCCAAAAAATCTTGATGAACAGGAAAGTCCCCACAAGCAAATGCATAGTCATGCCAAACCAGAAGCCCCAACTCGTCACAGGCATCTAGAAAGTCTTCCGTTTCGTAGATCCCGCCTCCCCATACTCGAATCATATTCATATTGGCCCGTTTTGCAAGCCTTATCCAGTTAAAGTAGCGTTCTCGGGTTAGACTTGGAAGCAGATTGTCTGCCGGAATCCAATCGCCTCCTTGGATAAAAATGTTGCGGCCGTTGACATTGAACATGAATGTCTTGCCTGGCTCATTATCGAGAGGCCTTTGTATAAGAGTAATTATCCGGATTCCAAATCTCGTAGATGAGGAGTCTAGTATTGTAGAGTTATCTTTCAACGTGACTTTAGCAGTGTAAAGATGTTGGGCTCCCTGGCCACTTGGCCACCAAAGCTTGGGTTTTGCAATGTTTAACAAGAGATCGGCTCCAGAAAAATGAGCAACATGTTGACCTGACTCGTCGATTATCTCTACCTCTAGACTGTGCTTGGCTGTAAATATCGCAGCCGGGCCTGAGATTTGTACTTTCACCCTGATCTGTGCAGCATATTCAGCATCATCGAGTACTTCCAGAGAACTAGTAATGACATGGATGTTCTCAATCCGGGAAGCATAGCACTCGATATATATCGGAAGATACGGCCCGCAAGTGACAATATTGGGCCCCCAGTCCCTGAAAGCGAGTTAGCATTGGCTCCTTGACAGCGCCACAGGACTTGTAGTGTCCAAGAGTAAAGAAGATTCGGAAGTCAAGCTTTTTAAGCTAAGCAGCGTGAAAAAGTCTAGACGAGGAAGTCATTCCTGTCTGCTAAACTTACCAACCCCAATGATACTATACCTGTCAGCGGAGAAATGACTCAACATTATGATCACTCGCCTGAGCCTTTCGCATGTGCATACGTCTCGTATCTCTCATCAAACTTTGTTTCACTCCGAAGCGCTTCTCTAATTCCGTGCCCTTTTTCAACGCACTTTCAAACAAGATGACAATTTCATTCTCTCCGTCACAGGATGAGTCTTTCAGTAAGTTCTTCGCGTCGATCCGCGCAGGAAGATACATGTTATCGGATTTCAAAATCTCCTTTCCATTCAAAGTGACAGTCGCAAATGTATCCAGTCCTTCGAATATGATTTCAGTGGTAGGGTACTGAGATGCTTCAGAAGGCGTGGGGAAGCTGCAACGGTATTCCCAATCACATTCCGCAACCCATTGGCTGCCTCGCTCATTTTCGCCAACATTTGGGTCCGTAATCTGGCCCGTATGAAGAAGTTCAAGTTGGATCACGGATGGGAACTGACTTGCTGGCGTCCACCGCCCAAGCCTAGGATCTGGAGGGATTCGTTTGCTGCTGTTTGTGTTTGCGAGCTTCCATGCCCAGCCTGATGCTATTGGAACTTTTGCTCTCTCTTTAGACATGGTCAGACTCGGTGGACTTTTAGAAGATTCAAGAGTTCCCAACACAACTTTTTGTCGAGCATGAGAGAGTGCCGCAGTTCAAGCACATGCTGTTGTTGTTTAGGAACGGAAGGAGTGCCTCCGAGCTGAATTCGAGAAGGTGCATCTCGCTACTGCACATGCCCGCTGGAAGAGAGCCACTACATGTACATGGAGGTCAATTTAGCTAATATACGCTGGAGATTTAGCGAGTTGACCCCTAATTTTAAAGCGCGTATTTGCTCATCAACAGCAATCTCTCTTCCCTTACCTACCTGGTACCTAGGCACTTATTACTCGTGGCCTTGCAGTACATGCAAATAGGTTCAGACTGCGAGAAAGGGGCAAACATCATTCTATAAAATGGATACCTAGCTTTCATCACCTAGTCTTTATTTCTGATTGTCTTCAAACAACACGTTTCAGCAATCATCAAGCCTCCATTCACACAAAGTCCCCACAACACCCCTAGTCAAATTCTAATGGGTTTTATGTCCACTTCCAGACAGTCCCTTAGTATTCTCAATAAAGCTGGCAAGGAGGTACTCACCAAGTGATATGTCTTGCAACTTGCAAGACCACCTCCGCTGTTGTATAGGTTTTGACCTCCCTATTGCTTGCTGATTTTGCTTTCCAGAAGATGTCGTGCTTCTAAGGTGATGGTGGTGTTGAGGAGCCGAGGGTGGAGATCATCAAGAGTAAATATGCATCTCGAGACGAGACGTCCCGTGAATACCGGCTATAAAGACTCAACTGAATTGGTGAATTACCCCCTATGGCGGTTTTTTATTAATATTTCGGACACATCAAATTTGATTAGTCTTTTTTTAATTTTTAATAACGCTATATAATAATTTTTATAATTCTAATCAGTAAGAACTACTATATAAGTGATTCTAAATAAGGTTTACCAACTTAAATATCTAGTTAAGAGTTTTTTTTTTTT